>PNEQ01048125.1:0-21190 GCA_003012365.1 Medauroidea extradentata
TCATATTTTATAGTGTTTTTATACTGGCCTATCATAGGATCCCACAGACCCCTCACAATCAATACTGAAGTTAAAATGGATGGCAATATGTTACATATGACAATAAAGGCCCCTTCATTACAATTAATCATCACAATTAACCTAAACCACATTAATCTATATATATATATATATATATATATATATATATATATATATAAAAGTATCAATAAAATATGGCCGTCACAATAGAATTAGAAACTCATTTCCATGCTTCTATAGCCTATTAAGTAAATTTGTTTGAATAGTTAAACATTTTCAAACAATGTAAATCAACAATATAGCCGTCTCAAATTTTAAGCTGTTGTGTGGTCTGATGAGCAACACCTACTTAGAGGTCCTTACAACACATTGGGAGCTCGGAAGCAAAGTTATGATACGAGTATCACTGACGCCCTTGCATGATCACCCACATTGCTCTTACATGTAAGGTAATGACTGACGTGTAGTGTTTGTGACGTTACAGGAACTATGCAGGCTATAGGTCTTAAGGCGATGACCCTGCCGTTGTTGAAAAATCTGCGGTAGAGTACATTATACAAGTCTTGAATAATTTATTATAAATCTGAATGTGAGATAACTTAGTAGAAATGCAATTTTTTTTTTTTTTTGCTGTTGGACAACTAGGAAGTTGTGTTTTTTAAGTTCTTTAAAGTACCCAACAACCCTCTTCTGAAATGTGTTTTGAGCGAACAGTGTACTGGGAACACATATAATAGGAAACCATATAATCTGGATTTCTAACTCGCTTCAACAATGTTCAACATCCAATTAGACAGGCACCTTACTTTTAAACAACTACTTGCTCTCCCTGAAATTCAACATGTGACGATGGGACATTGCTTTAAACTGTATTATACTGAAGTCGTACACTGTCACATTCCGCAGGGCTTAAAAAATGGACAGTGTAGTCATTTGAAACAGAACAGGTAGCTCAGATAAATAGGAAATGTGTCGGCAATGTGCTGTGTCCTATACTTATGTTCTAACACACTGTATGTGTGGAGTGTTGTAGGAAAATGCTAAACCAAAATGAGGAAGTCCTTACTGGGAACCAAACCCAGATCCTACTGTGAAGTCAGTGGTTTTACCACTTGACACTGCTTTGTTTTGTCACAAAATATTATGATGGCTTTACAGCACTGTTTTGTTTAAACAGTTTATTGTCTGCTACTGAAGCTTGAATGTTGTAAAAATTTTAGATAAGAGAGTTGGTAATTAAAAAATTAATAACAGCAGTCACATTTACTTAAATATTTGAATCAGCATTTTCTGCAGTTTTGCCTACATGAATTATTTTTCAGTTGGCTTTAAATTACCGGTGCATTATTCCATATGAAGGAACTGATACATTGAAGGTGTAATCACGTTGTTAGCAAGGGAAACTTGATGCAGTCTTGTTTGTCGTAAGAATATATTTTTGTGAGATATAGTTGGTAATATCAATTGTTTCAAATTTCTGGCATTATACTTATTGAATACTTGCATACACATGATCAAGACAACCGTTTTATACGTAAGTGTAAGGGAATCAACCAGGACCTGTATTTAGGAATCATCCCAGCACTCACCTGTAGTGAATTACGAAAACTAAGGAATATTTAACTCAGGATCCTGCAGAATGTGATGTGAACGTTCAATAATTGCTCCAACTCACTCTGTTTACTGCACCACCAATATAGTAGATTCAGCAAGGCTTATTGTGAACGTCTTTAATTTTTGCAGTGTAACTTACTGTGGAACAGTGGATAATGGGTTGCACCATTAAAAAGCTTGTCAAATGCAAAGTGTAGGCTGTGTTCTACATTTCTATGTTAAGAAGGCATGATAGGGCCTACATAAATCAATACTTAATGCAATAATTGAAAATTTCAGGTTTCTCGAAGCCACTATGCAGACAACAGAAAAGAGCAGGCCCAGATTTTGTACATTCAGTAACGAGACACATTGCGCTTAATAAATGTACGTCACTCTAGTGAAATGTTTGCTTGTAAGGGTGGCAAAAACTGATCTCTAGGATTGCTTTTTTCCTGTTTTTTTCTATATTGACTTACAAAATCCAAATAATTGTAACTGACATTTTTTACATTTGACTCTTTTTTGTATTTATATAATATTAAATATCCACATTTTTTACAACTTGCCCTTAGCGTACTTTATTTAGTTTAAATTGTGTAGTTTGTTCTAGTCTCAGTAATAATTACTTTGTTATATTGAATCCAGTCGTGCAGTTACTACCAAGCCCACTGTATGTATCCTGCGTGGCAATATAGATCATGTTCACATAATTTGCGTACAATGTACCACTGACATGAAGTGGGTACAGTGATGGAAGAATGTGATAACAGATAACAGGGTAGGTAGGCCCACTGCAATTAGTCCTTTCAGTTAACAATCACTGGTGTAATATGATAAAATTATATACAATAATGAAACTAGCACAGAGACTTTCACGACACCATTTTTACAGCAAATTAATGGTTGGTGTACATTTTTAAAGTAACATATTAGTTTTTAAGAATCTGAAGTCCTACACAAATAATCATATTTTTAAATATGAAATACAAATTTATACTATTTTGCACCACTGAACACACAGCATTCTTTTTCCTATATTAAAACATGTTACAAAGCAATTCTACTATTCAGTTCAGCATCTTAACTTTTCAACACAAGATCCACTGTTGATACGAGTGTAGGTCTACGTAAATTTTAAAAATATCTTCAGGAATCGTCAGGGGACAAAGGAGCTGCATTTTTGACTGCTGATCAATCTTAAGGCATGCTTTAGTTCATTGTGACTGCTGATTACACTGTTAAAAATTTCCGTAAATTCACAGAAATATTTACAGAAAAGTACTGTAATTTTATGGAAGCGGCTTCCATATTTTTTGTTTACGTAAATTAGTCTGTATTGCCAGTTTACGGATGTTTGACCATAACTTTCCATAAATTCATGGAAATATGTTTCTGCAATTTTAAAGTGTATTTTACTGTCTTTCTTAAAAAAAAATGTGGCATTAATAATTACCATGAATCCTGGAGTTAATGTGCGTGCACAGTGGTAATAAACGAAAGGAAGACAAGACAAGCTAAGGTAATAGATGTTAAGTGTTGCTTCCTGGTTGTCCACACTTTGCCGCGAAGAGAAGAGCAACACAAACAAGGACTTGTATCGCGCATGGACAAAGGGCCGAACAATCTAGTAAGTGACGGAAGTGTTCAGGGTAGTAACCGCGTGGGCGTTTGGCCCAACTGAGAGCAAAACTGGCCTAAGGTGCATTTGAATATCATTAGTCCTCCCTCCCCCGGGTACCGCTGTTGAGCTACAGGGCCATAGAGGGGGCGTGCCCTAGGCTGGGATTGATTGTTTATGAGGTCTTTCGGTACGAATAGCACCTAAGTGCCATGAGGTCTGTGATTGGTTGAGGGCTTAAACACCGCCCTAGAAGGGGTTGGGTAGGGGAGTGGGGGGGGGGGAGAAGAAGTGAGAGGAATGGACCATTTTGGTACAAGATATACCTAAACACCATGAGGAGGGTGTGGATGTCTGCCCCCTCTCCTACACCCTATGCTTGTACTAGCCTATCTCTACCCTTATGGTTAGAGACACTGGAAAATCGCGAAAATTTTTAACATAGTCTCCAATAAACTATAGTATATGAACCGTGACACTTGTGAACAGTTTTGTGGCGAATCACACACGCTGTGTGTTAAAGCTATGCCGTTATGACTGGGCCTGTTGAAGAGAGAAACAGTGCTTCAAATAAACCATAGCCAATGTCGATACAAAATATTCAGTGTTATATACAGCATGTTGGAACCTAGCAAATAGTCAACTATTTCCGCGATTTTCCAGTGTCTCTACTTATGGTATAACCCCTCCCTGTCATAACCCCCCTTCTTATGATATACCACTGTCCTGTCTTGAAGCATACCCCTGTAGCCTCTCCTGCTCCCTCCTTTCCTTAGAACATACCCTTCTAGCCTACCCCTTCAATGGCCACACACATCTTATATTCTCCTTGCTTCATCACAGCTGAAAAAAATCGCACCTGTTCTCTGTGTTTCGCGCTAGGTTTTATGTACCTTTAAAGTAATTTATTTCTATAGACTAAAATCTTTTTCTCATAATGTAACTATTGAAGTTCTCTAAAATCAGGATGTCAAATACAAATGTTGTCTCTCACAAAGTTGATATCTTACCACTGCATGGAAATCATTCACTCATAAATTGTTACTATGGTACAGTGGTTCGTGCTTCTGCCTGGCAGCTATAGGGTCGTGGGTTCGAACCTCAGCAAATTTAAAAATTTTTAATATTACTAAATAGTGTGTAAGAATCTCCAGAAATCATAATTAATAAGAAAATTATAGTATTTCTGGAAATTGGAGTACTAGTAGATTAAAAATTTTTTATTTTTTTGCAGAAAATGGATTGTCTGTAAATTTACGGAGGGTTCCGTTGTCAAGAAAAACTGAGTGTCCATTACTTAACAAAGATTTCTGGATAATTTTTTGCCAGTACTTTTCCATAATTGCGTGGAAATATTTGCTAACAGTGTATCCAGCAGCGCTAAGCTTTGCTGCAGTGTAGTGTCTGTGCCCACTGAAGGAGACCAATGTTTACACGTAGAAAAGGTTTATGCTGTTTTACATACGACTAGGTTTTATTTTGTATTCATTTTTACATTAGCTATTAAAACGTGATAGTTACCTTAAGTTCTATAGGTAATTACTTGGAGAGGGAGTTTTGAATTCCTTAAGATTGCTGTCTGGGTGAACGTATTTGAGCCTTCTTGGTCTATAATTACAAGAGTGATATCGATAAGATGACACCGGCATCACGCCTCTCCCTAGCCTGTAGGGGCAAGTCACTGAACTGGCGTGCTGTCTTCTCACCAACAACGCACCCATGGGGGTGGCACTTGGGGCACACCCACGGGTGTGGCAGTTAGGGCACATGCCCCCACTATAAGGGACTAAGTTTCTAATTTTTATGTACTACATGTATGTTGAGAAACTACTGTCAACATGGTGTGTTCACATGTTTCTCAACTGATAAACTGTAATATATAAGAGCTTTGTCGAGTTCCCTCACCCCCTGTAGTTTGCAGAGTTAGGTTTATTAGATCTTTTGCTTACCCCTAGCCAAAATCCTGGCTGCGCGAACCTCAGCCGCCTGTATGAAACTCTCAGAGGTGACCATGTTATTTTATGATTTAATATTAAAGATAAATGTGTATTTTACCCTCCTATACCTTTTAAAAAATTCTGGGCCAAGATTTATACAGCTAAAAGACCACAAAAACTCCCACTCATGTGCTATGAGTAGTTTTCAAATACTCTGGCAATGACAGAAACTCTACACACTGCTCGGCAGCCTGGGCAGACGACCACCTTAATATATGTATAGTTCTAAAACATGTTAATGATTCTCTGAGATGGGTTAAGTAGTATTACTGATGTGCAATTTTCTAAATTATAGCACAATCAAACACACACATTTTCTCCATCAGCTGTATACAAAAAAAATGGGACTACAGCAAGTTCATCGCCATAAATTATGTTTCCACACGCAAGTGAACAATTAGCCGTTCACTTGCAAAAATACCAACAAAACATGGACATGTCATTGTATCATATCAACAAATATAAATAAACATTTTACAGGTTTTCTGATAAAAATAACATTTCCGAAAGTTGCCGAATGACATCGCGCTCGGGTACCTTCGGGCATGCAGAGAGTTCTGTGAAAAGAGCCTCACCCGTTGTCAATATGTTACCCAGGATCAAAGAGCATATAAAACTTAAGGACCGTCTTTATAGCCCGTACTTCGAATGTTAAAATAGTAAGTACAGCATCCGCTTATGGCGCTAGTAGTAACATTTAAAACCGGAAGTTATTTGTTTAAATATGGCGTTATATTCCTTGTTTGTTGCATGTGTCTGGATTTGGGGTTAGTTTGTAGTTGAAACGTTATACCATTTGATAAAATTGCCTTACAGGAGTTATTGTTGTGTTACTGGATGATTGGACAAAACGTCAATAAAACATCGATTGCCTTTGGAAGATATAGCGAGGTTCGCTACGTGGAAACGAGCAATTAAAACCCCACAATTTAAAGATTTACTTGATCTAGTTATTTGGAAGAACTATGTGATGATCTGCAGCAGACTTTTTAGAGAGGAATATTTCAGTCCGGGAACCAAGCGTTTGGAAGTCGATGCAGTGCCTTCGCTACACCTGCCGGGTAAGCAGAATAGTGTTACTGTTGTTTAAGTAATAAAATGATAAAAAAATTTAATTACTGATGCATTAACCAATGGTAAATATTAAGTTTAGCTACTCATCTACTCATCGTGTACCGGACAAACTATTATAATTTACCTTGTTAGGTTTCGTTTGGTTAGTTTAAATTAGTTTACGTGTAAGTTTTACTTGATAAGGTTACCAACCCTACTTAGGGTAAGCTAAAATTACCTAACCTAACTAAAAATGGAAAACTGGAGGGTAAAGTAACATAATCTAACCAAATCTAACGTAACAAAAAACCTTTACGTACGACTACTTTTCATCACCGTGGAAAAAAATTTTATTAATAAACTTTACCTGTAAAACCAGTAGATTAGCCGTAACATGTCGAGTAGCTAAACTTGATATTTACCATTTTTCAACAATAAACTATGCCTCTAAAGTCAATAGTTTGGCTGGTACACAGTGCGTAGCTTAAACTTGATATTTACCACAGTGGTAGGCAACAGAACGTTTAATGAAACATTGGTTAGTTATTTTGTTAAAAATTTTTTCCAGATCAGAGTGTTGACAGTCTAGAATTTTCCAGTGATTGTGCAGAACATGCTCTACCTGGAGTACAGTCAGCATCTAATCTGTCGTGCACACCTGTACCTACAACTGTTCCTACAGATGAGCAACATGTACAATTACGGGAAGATTTTCTTTCAACAGGTATGGTGTTTCTACACATGCATGTAGGCCTGGGCGTTGTTTTAACTATGTTGTAAATTTAAGTAACATTTTTATAAACGTGTAATGTCACCAAATTAAAACACTGATAATGCCATGCATAAACTTATTTGATAAATGTGATAAGATGCATCCCTTCATAAGTGCAATGGTCTTGCTAAATCTTAGCCAGGAAATATAATTCAGATAACACATAACGTATTGTAATGCCCATTCATATTTGTTACTACGTATTTTCATTCTTGATAATTGCAAGGTAGGGTCTGCTTTTGACAAACACAACACATCTACGACTGTATTAATAATACATATAGAGTGGTTTATAATAACAATAGTGGTTAAGATATTTATCTGTAAATATTTTCCCTAGTAACTCAAAAGTTGCATTTTCCTTATTGTCTTGTACTGTTTTGAACAATATTACAAGTAATTTTTATTCGTACAGCTGAACCCTGTAATAACTGTAAAGAGGCCTAAAAATTTGAAATTCTATAAAAAGGGATTAACGTAAAACAATAAATATTTGTATCGAGGACAAAGGGAAGACTTCACTTTTATCATGATAATATAGGAAATAGTAGGAAACTGCTTTCCACTGTAATGGGAAATAGGTCAAAATTTTGGTTCTGCTATTTGATGTGGGTTTATAATGATATAACTGCAATTAGAGAGCCACTTGAAGACGAGTTCATTCTCCAAAACTTCCAACATTCCTTTTTAAACCCTTCCTTTTATTCCAAGCTTTTATCATACTCACCAATTTTATTAGAAATAGTTTCTACTTTTTCACATTCCTCACCTACCCTGTTCTCTTCTACTGCATGCCCTTAGTATCTTCTCAGTGTTTCGTCTTCACCCGTACCCTCTGTTGGTAAGCCATAAACCGAAAATTCCCTAACCTCCCTCTAGATTTATCATCCTGTGCATCTTAACCAATCTATATACTTTCCTCCTGTCCCACAGTGGCCGCCATTCTATTTCCTTCATCATCATACCTTTCCTCTTCACCATCCTACCTAGACTGTCTTTTCCACGTAACTTCACCTACCGTGCTGCCCTTCCTTGCACCTGTTCCAGCTCCTGCACCTTTATTTCCACACATGGGTGTCATTCTTCTGCAGTATACTCCAACATGAGCTGGATCATTGTTTACATATGTATGTATTTTCCTTCACCTCATGGCTTACTCTCTTCAGCACACTTCCCAACATACCCAGCGCATTAAAACCCTTCATAACCATTCTTACTAGTGGTTTTTTTATACAACCATGTTCATCTTGCAAAAACGCTTGTATTGTCACTTACTCTACATAATGACAATCCCATCTATTTATTCTATATATCATCCGGCTTTTATCTATCATACTTGTAAATTTGACCACCTTGGTTTTATTTTAATTATTTTTTCACGTTATTTCGTAGAAACAATTAGACTGTACAGATATTTTTGTAACTCTGTGTTTTTATAAAATGTAGACTTTAGTGGTTAGTTTACATATGGTTCGTACTGTATAACAATAATCATATCTTGTAATTGGACAACCACCCGGTGGCAATCTGTAACCTCCTCCTCAATCACACACCATCCAACCCCCTCTCACCATCATGAACTTCTCCGAAAGTAAATTCCACTTCTCATCGACCTTCCAAGCATTGACCGCCTACCACGATTTGTCCTGCTCCTCATCACCTGGATCTTCTCATTATTATGCTTTCTTCATCTATGCTCTGCCTAACAGGCCACCTAACTTTGCCCAGACATAATATCTTTTCACCATCCTGTACATTCTGACCAGCCTTTCCACTCTTATCCTTTCCTTCAAGAAGTCTACCCCTTTTCCTTCAGCATCACAGATGGTCGAAACTTCCTTTCGTCCTCACAAGTCTGCCCTTGCCTTCTCCAGCTATCATCCACCTACCTTGCCGCCTGTCTGTGCACCTTCTCCAACTCCCGCACCTCCAATTCCTCGTACAAGTCTCGGCTCTGCTGCATGCGTTTAAAAAGAACATTCAATTTCCATATGTTCTGGTGAACAAACTTCAGAAACACATTATTTATTTGGTCACTGTATGTGTGCTAATAATATTTCCATTTGGAAGAAAAAAAGGGGATTTTACAGCTGAATTTTGTTTCATTGCCATTTTGTCTTTTGTGTGTGTTTAAATGAAGGTTTTTTTTTTCAGCTCAGAGTGTTGACAGGCAAGAGTTTTCCAGTGACTCTGCAGATCATGCTCTACTTGGAGTACAGGCTGCATCTAATCTGTTGTGCACACCTGTACCTACAACTGTTTCTACAGAAGAGTTGCATGTACAATCACGGGAAGATTTGCTCCTTACAGGCATGATTGATTTTATAGACCTATGTATATGCCTGGGCGTTGTTGTTACAGTTATATGAATGCTAGAATAATGTCAAACAATGAATATGTATAGAAAGTAGGCCAATATTTTAAATTTCTGATTCTCAAAAAAAAATTATTTTCTCAAATAATTTTCATTTCACGTAGGGTTGTGAAACTTTATTAAATACCATAGGCTAAAACAGGTTCAAAATCAATCTGGTGAAACATCGTTAATGTTTATAATAAAGTGTTTAACATTTAAGATAGGAAAGCATATTGGATAATTTTTTCAACCCAACTATTGCAATAAATGTTTGTCATTTCCATGTCTAATAAATAATGCATACAGACACGTGTGTACAGGGCATCCACATTTCGGAAACTCAGGAAAAAGTCATTCATCTTGAAGTTTGTCAGGGATTTTCCTTGAAATCTTGGAAGACCCGTGACAATTTTTCAGATATATAGAAATGTGTGATGTGAATTTCAAGCTTCATTTTGCCTTTACCAACATCATTAAGTATTTGTCTGCGTTTATAATGCAATCTTGTTTGAAATTCTTTTAAAATAATTTTCTTTTGTAAGATTGTAAAATCATATATAATTATAAAAATAATACCGAAATATTAGGTTATGGTCAGGGTCACGAAAAAGTCAGATACATTTTGCTACAGATTTATGTGGATAGGCCTACCCTGGGGAAAAAATTGTTTGAAAATACAAAATGTTAATATATTAAATACTAAAAACTGTCGCCGGTGTGTTCTAGTACAGTGGCATTCTAAAATGAATTTCAATAATATTGGATTCTAACCTACATATTATGAATGGTAACATGTGTTTTTTTTTTTATATAATTTTATCACTGAATTTTGTTGTTCTTCTTTTGCTCAGATATTATTTTTAAACCATAC
This sequence comes from Medauroidea extradentata, assembly GCA_003012365.1. NCBI lineage: Eukaryota > Metazoa > Arthropoda > Insecta > Phasmatodea > Phasmatidae > Medauroidea > Medauroidea extradentata. The sequence goes on from PNEQ01048125.1 coordinate 10,285, forward strand.
AAGCCTAGAAAGAGAAACTTTTTTTACTTTAAAATTAAACTAGAAATAGTGGGCTGGTCTCTGTTCAGGTAAATACGATATGTGGAGAGAGAAGTGAATGTCCATGCTATAGTACGAATTTTTTTTTTTTTTTTAATTTATGCACTGCAACGTATAGTGCAACTGAAACTGTACAGTCTACAATTGTGATTTATGTACATTCAACACTGCTTTGAAAATGTACGTTGTTTCATTACAGCTTGTCCAGGACAACCGTTTCTAGAATATCAGGCAACATACACTGCTGACTTCCTGCTGTTCATGGATGAACTTTTTGACAGCATGACTGGTTCAGCATTGTTTAATAAGGAGGGAAAACCATTAAGGCGTGCAGTCTCCCGTGGTTCTCCACATATTGAATGCTGGGCAAATGCTTTGCGAGTTTTGAGAACAGTCGAGTTCCGAGACCCAGCCACAAGCAAGGCAGAAAATGTCCAGTGTGTGAAGAACTGCATCCGCAACATAATGGGGTTCTTTTACGTCATCGTTGGTTAATAACTTCATAACATTGCACTCAGTGGGGTTCAATTGCGAAGATGACTGTACACATGCCTTGTATACTCTGGCGGACTTTTTGACTATTGGTGACATTTCTCCATTAGCTCAAGACATTTGTGAACTTCCAGATATTGATACTGAAGATAGCCAGATTAGTGAAAGGTATGTGTCAGCTTGGGTAGCAGGGTATGTTGTGCGATGAATTAGTAAGTCTGTGGCTTGCGAATCGTGTATGGCGAGTTTGACCACCACTGAAACAGTGCCAGATCATGACCGTATAGCACGGAGAGAGTATGTTAAGGCCGTTCACGTGGCAAAAATTCATAATTTTATATTAGCTTGGCACAGTGTTAGTTTTATAGACGTTACTTGTGACAATATTTTACACTCGTAGAAATTTTTTAGCTCTCATAGTTTTCCCGTAGCGGCACGTCAAAGCCAGAATTTGCAAGTCACAGGAACATAGGTTTAACCAAAACCAAGTGACTTGCTCGAATGAAATAATTTACATTGAAATGATGTATTGTGGGATATGTGCTAAAAGATTTAAGAACATACAACAAAGTCATTTTGTCTTTTTTTTTCAATTGCCATAAATGAGGTAAATTTTCGTCATTTTCGGATATTTTAAAAAAGTGCAAAGGAGTTCCATTCTGTATTTTTAAATATTTTAGCATATAGCCCATATTATCTTATTTCAGTGTGAGTTATTTCATTTGAGATAGTCCCTTGGTTTTTGTTAAACCTTGTAACTTGCAAATTCTGGATTTGACGTGCCGCTGCAGTGCTGTTTGGTTTTAGTGCAAAGAAATTGCATTGGCAAGTGTAGCTCACAATCCTAGCTTACTTGCGACAGGCAACCGTCATATATTGTTGTAATAATTACAACGATTTGGCAGTTAACATCTAACATAATATTTCTGCCGTACAGAACTGTTAAATTAAATTATGTAATAAGGAAAGTTAGTATTTTATGTCAAATGTAGATTGTTAAAGAAATTGTTGAGAAATTGTTGTTCACTAGTGCTTTGTATGTAGAAACTGAACTCTTCCCCAAAAGTTGTATAAAATATAGGCCTAACACTTTGCAAAATGTTCTAATCAAAGTGGAAAATTAATCATGAAGTATAATTGTTTGATGTTAGGATAATTACTCAGTTAAAAGTCATTTCCACTATCAGTGTAAAATATTTTTTACATATCTATATTGTCTGGTATTCTGAACAAAATGAAAAAAGACGTTTCACTATGAGAAGGCACCTTGGAACTTACGTGATATCTGCCATTCAGAGGTATGCTTTTGATTGGAAGACGTTTGGCTGTTGATATAAATTTATATTTTGACTGTGATTTTTTTTATTTCCTTGCAAAACACTATGAAAATCGAGTTCCGACTTGAGGCACTTTGCTTAAACCAATTTAATTTCTAAATTTTAAATGAGGTGGGTGCAAAACAGGCCTCTGTGCATTTTACGAAGGTAGCAATTTTACAAATTAGATGTTTGGAACCATGAGTATTTGTAAAATTGTGGGTCTAGTGTATCTGTCTCCTTGTATTGTCTGATTCATGTAGTAAGGTTTTTGTGCATAACAAACGCAGCAGCATAAAAAATACATACTTTCTACAATTTCAAATTTTTTTTGCATATTTTTATAGTAAAAATTCCGAGAACCTCTCATAATTATACATAAGGAATACACAATATATTAGGATGTCGTAAAATATAAATTTTACCCATTTTTGGTCACATTTGAAAGAACTCTTTTGCCAAGTCTTCAAAAATTTCCATTTTTCTACATTGAGTAGTTTGGATTGTGCTGATCAGTAAGAAACTAAAATTTTGAATGTATAGTTTGTAGTGTTTCTACACGCATCTTTCATGATGTCTTCGAATAGTTTCTTATTGCTATAATAGCAAATTACGTTCACTCTAAAGGGTATTTGGAATCGAAAATGACCCTGCAATAAGAACAACACTTTACATAAATCATACAATAGGCAAATCAACACTTCTGTACATCGAATAATGAGAGTATACATATCTCCATGTTTTGTTTTCAAACATTTATTTTGTACTGTGAAATAACGTGATGCATGTACGGCTTGGTTATGAATACTGTGTTCATTTCTGTACACGTGAACAGTGTTGACTTTCAACAACTGCCTTTGTCTAGTGTGTTTGCTTTATCAATGCCATGCCAAACAAGGTGAATAGTTAGGTAGTAAGTTGTTTATGTTCGTTCGGAAGTGAGAAAATTACAAAAAGGAAGTAATTCAATATTTCTAGTACAAACAAATTTTGGTCAAATGCTCGACTTAACTTTTCACCTCTCCATAGTATATACAGGCGCAGCTCATGGATTTTGACATAGGTAGGGCTGGATACGAGGTGGAACACTTATCCCACAATAAAAGGAGGGGGGTCCGGGGGTCCTTCCCCAGAAAAATTTGTATTTAACAACTCTCGTGTCTAAATATTGAATATACTTTTGGTATATTTATTAATATTTGTTAAGAGAAACATTCTGTTAAGGGGCCTCCCTAGTCCCTAGTAGATGAATCAAGTAACGTTTCAAGCAGTTACCGCTATTCCATTTTCTCAAACAGTTGAAAACATTTCAAGGTAAGAATTTTTTAGACCAAAATTCACAAAATTCACAAAAATAATTTTAACAAATTTAACATGCCTTTGGATTACTGTAATTTTTTAAGAAAAAAATTCATAACATCCACAAACATAATTTTAACGGATGTAACATACCTTTGCATTAATGTGTTTAGCACTTGGAGTAGCAAGTAGGCGGAGAAAAACAAGGGTAGCTGCGTGGAAAGTTACGCCAATCTAAACCACACCAGAGAGTGCTGTCCAGACAACGGATTGACATCATAGCTTAGTGGTTTTTAATGTTCAGAAATCACAATGTTTCACATTTAACAAAACTGCACTGTTAATTTAATGCAGTATAGTTTGTTTTTTTATACTACATCTCACTGTATTTGAAAATGAAAAAAAAGTCAAAAACATGTTTCAGTTGAACGGTCACTTAACTAATGTGTGAATACCCGTTCATTGTACGTGAAGTTCATCTGCCATTAGTTTCTTAGAACAAATTTTGCAATAACTTGATATACAGTGCTAACTTTACCGTGAATGGTACAAGGACAACGACTTTTATAAATATAAAACAAGGTATTTATACATAACAGAAATATATATAACGAAACAAAAGAAAATAATTCGTAAGTCTTTAAATATGAAAAACTGCCTAATTATCTTAATAAATTCAGTGAAACTATATATATATATATATGTAATGGTAAATTCTAAGGTAATTCCCCCTATTACGAAATACTCGCGTATAGGGAGGGTACATTTGTTTATGGCTTTCTGTCTCGTCTACTGTGGAAGCATAAATAAGACAAAATTTGAAGGTATCTGAAAAATACGCCAGTAAAAAAAATCCTTTGTATTTGATAAATGGTTATAGTGGTGGCCGGATAGAAAATCAAGTTTTGGAATTTTCGTCTATGAAATTATTTTACTTATCTGCCATATAGTTCAGTAAAGTGCTCGGCTATAAAGTACGTTCTTTAAAAATTAATAACAATATCACTTCTATGTTACTATTTTTTAAAAGTTGATATCAATTTATTATTTGGTAAGAATTATGTTATAATTCATGTAAAATAATAGGCTGCAAAAAATGTTTACTGTAACGCCGAAGCATGAAGAAGCGACATCTGAAACTTATGCCGTCTCGAGAAAACTGTTGCAATTTGAGACGATTTTATTGCAGAATATTATAAATAAACTATTCATTTTGGTATAATAGGTTTGAAAATTCCGTATATGTAGAAACAGTTCGTAGGAAGCACCACGGTGTGTAGGACAGGTCATGAAATGTTGGTACAATTGACTGCAGTAATGTCGCGAAACTAGCGAGTTGAGTGATAAGTTGCGTCTGTCACTAGTGAAGTGTAGCGTGGCGCACTGTGCAGGTATCTGCTGTGTGACGTCATGTGCTGGGCTGGACGGTTGGCAGCCCACAAGGCACGTCATATACCAGACACCCCTCCTCCCTTCTTCCAAGGTTCGCCAGACCGGGAGGCTCACTGCGCATGCGCCAGCAAGGTCAGACGGGCTGCTCGTCTCACAGCCCTGCCTAGATCAGAACGCCCGTGGCAGGAAACGCGTATACCAGTAACTCTATAAAACTTTCTCGCATTCCGCAGACTTCACGATTGGCTGACGATTTTGGCGAGTAGGTAGTTAAAAAGACATCATTACAAATTATATTTTATTACACCAACTGTGAAAATGTAAATTATTTACTGTAATTCCTAAATAATCAGGGAGGACTGCAGCCCGATAGCACAAAACGCCACTGAGTATATATACCCACTATTGACTGCTTTTGACACCAGGAAATATTACAGTATAAGATACATCTCTTCACATACATTATCACAGTAGTTTCTTGTGTGATAGTTTTGCTGACTGACTAACAATATTTATACAGTTAATAGTTGAGTTCTGGAAACAAGGATCTTCATGAAGGCAACGTATGTGCAATGTAAAAGGTCCAACAGTGCTGTTTTGTGCTTTGTAATGTGTCAGAGTACAATAATCTGGGGGCCATGATTTATTACTGGATGTATAGACATGAAGAACTATGTACCATGTACAAAATGTGTATTTACTATGGGCATCATAATGTATACAAACATTACTAACCAACACTACTTTATTAGAATATACAATGTTAAAAGATATTATTTTTATTTCGGTTTTAATGTGATGAATGTTTCGTCACCTTGCCTTACGAACAACACATTTGTGTAGATGGCAAATATTTTTTTTTATTTTGTCGTGGAGTGTAGGAATATTGTTACTGTACTATCTTGTAAACTACTTTGCTTGTTGTGTGTTAACAAATAATTTACATTTCATTTGAGCGTATTGTTATTGATGCACCTCATTATGTACTGAATTCCTACATCCTCAAAGAAAAATTAATTGCAGTTACAGAAAAATCCTGTGAAGAAATTTCTGAAGGGACTGAAAAATTTAACCTTGTTTACCTGGAAAAATGTTAAATTACAATGGAATTTATATAATTGGACAAAATAATTCAAAGTTATTAAATGTAAACACCAATAATCTTTAACAGAGTTTTACTACAAAGTGAGTCTTCAATTTACGTCGGGTTTAAGTTCCTGAAAACAGCAACTCAAATTGAAACAACTTAAATTGAGTCCTACCAACCCCTCCCAGTCTATAGGCAAACCTTATTGGAACACAGGAATGTTAACACTTGCACACGTGAATGGATTAACGAGATCGTGCAAAAATGTATTATGGACGTTACCGTAAACCGTGCTTACTTTGACCTTGCAGGGGAACTTTGACCACTCAAAATTTTGGTTTTTATATTGTTTAGTGATGAAAGTTTCAAACATTAGCTATAAGGATGAAAGGAATTATTTTAAATACTAGGCTCAGATTATCTGTTTATTTACCAGAAAACCCAAAATCTAATACGTCGAATGGTCAAAGTAACCCCGGTTTATGGTATTATGAATCAGCGGCTACTTACCTTGAAATAAAAAGTACTCGAAATTAGAGATATTAATCCGAAAGGACATAAAGCGGTATAACGTAAATTGAGGACTTGCTGTATACAATATTGCCTATTCAACTAATTTATTGGTAAATAAAAGAAACTAGTAACTTTCTAAAGCTCAGTTCACACATGTGTTTAGGGGGAAGTTCTTTAAAATTGACTGTTGTGTATCTTCACTGTACTGGGGTGCATCTTTCACACTTCAACAGGGTCTTGTGTTCAATTTGCAAATAGACCATGCAACATACAAATGTAATGCTAAGGACTAATAATTTACATATATAATTAATACACTCAGCTTGTGCATTAATTTGCTAGTATTATCTCTGTTATATTTATTGCCTGTTTATTAAGTAATAAAAAAGTTCATGTGATTTAGGAGTCCTAAAATATAAAAACTGCATGGAATATTTGTGCATAGGTTGATTTTAGCGTAATTTGAGACAAGATGTAAGTTATTCAATTTAATGATGAAATTTTGACCATATTTTACTTCCTGTCCCAATACAAAGAAATTGTTACAATGGAGAATTAAAAGTTTAACAGTTTTGCAATGTCTACTCTCTTTCAGAACTTTATATATATATATATATATATATATATATATATATATATCACAATTACAGAAATGTTTGGAACCGCTTAATTGTAAATAAACAGTGGTAACACTTTGCACTTAGCAACGGGAAATTATACCGGTTGCTATGTGACGTCACAGGTGTGGTTAATACATTAACCACCAGACGTATTGCTGTTTACGTTCGACAATCCATACCTGACAGTCGGCGATCTATATCCTTCTTTTGTCTATGATGTTACCGTTGTGCCATCTCAATCGAATAATGTGTTACTACTAGTTCCTTGCGATGTTAAACAGAAATGACTTACATTGTATGGAATAAATTAACATAATACATTTAGAATCATCTTGTAAGAAATGACTATGTTTTTAATTCAAGTCGTAAAATTCAGACATGCAAAATTCACGTAATTTTTTAAGCAGACTTAGATCCAAGCTACTGTTTACATTAGTTTGACCATTTCTCTTGTCTAGCAATTTATGTCTCGAAGGTAATCAAAAATAATCGCGAAACTGTCCACATTAATATTTTTTTTACGGAAAAATATATAGCAACTTCCGCCAGTTATATATTGCTCATTGAGACACGAACAACACTTCAATAGCACCATTTTTCTCCTTGAAATGCAATTTTTTTCCGCGGGAGGCCCCGGACCGCCTGCTTCAAAAGGGAGGATGGGTGAATAGCAAAATATGGGCCCTCCCGAATTGTAATCCTAGCCACGCTACTGTGTGACTATCATTCTGTCAGAGTGAAAGCTGGCAAGATTCTAGATTATTATTCCTCTGTATACTTTGCGCTTGGTAGACTTTTTTAGGTTACAAAATGTTTTTTTGCCAAAATGAAGGTAATGTATCGCTTGTTTTTGCAAGTATATCGTAACAATGTAGCGTTTATTGTCTTTAAAGTAAGGAACATGTATTATAAATCCCAAGCATATAATTGACTGCATTTCAAGCTGTTTTTGAAATAATGTGTATGAACAGCACTCATTGTTGCCGACATTTTTTGCCTACCAACTGATAGTATAAATTCGTCTCGCAAAACTGACTTTGAGCACATTGTGATTTTTGTGATTAATGTGATAAAGAAAAAACGACCTTGTATACTAAAATTCAATTTTGTCACATTATATCTTTCTGTCGGCTAGATATCTTGATGAAAATTTATTTATGTTGTAGGCGACGCTAAAGTTTATGAAATGAATACTTTTTCTTGTATTGTATTAGTAGGTTCTAATATTGCAGCTACTTGTTTTTCATAAAATGTAATGTTCTTTTAATATAAACTGAAATTGTGCCTGACCACGTCATGGTACTGTATGTATGGTTACAACAAATCGGCTTGAATCATGTTCTCTGTGGTACTTTTAGTAAAATAAATAGTCGGTACGGTTTCAGTGTGATATGTAAACAGTTTCTTTATTTGCATATTAGGTTGCCTAAAAATGGATGCGAACTTTGCAACTACGAGTTTATATAGAGTTTTTATATTTTTCCGCGATTATATGTCTCTGTGTAAATATTGTCAATCGACGTTTTCAGTATAATATACAGTAACACAATGTTGGGTCCTTTTTAAAACGGAAACGACAAAAAACATTCCCAGTGATGTAATTTTTGTGCAAAATATTTTCTTACAAACACTTAAACAGAAAGAAAATATTTGAATTAAGGTTAAGAAATGAGGTTATATTATTGTTGATCAACTAAATCCTTTGAAGTTTTTTTCACGTGTGTTTTAGGATATTTTTCTTTTCAGGTACCCCTGAATCCTAACATAACCTATTCCTTACCACGTACAACCAGTACTTATGTTACCAAGAGAGAAGACTTGATGAAGTACTTCTTATGTGAATAAGGAACATGGTTTGTAACTGTGAATTAAGCCCCTGCCACAATGAACTTTTAACTGCCGTGCAATGCAGTGCCGTGCCGTGCTGGTGTGATTCTAGCTGTCTGATTGGCCCATGTGACCATGACGTCACTGCCGTTCTGCTTGCCGTGCTGTGCTGTGCCGTGCCGTGCTGTGCCGCCAATTCCAGACAAACTTTTAACTTTTTTTGGCAACGGCAGGGGCGGCACTCACCGGCCAACACCGGCAGGGAGCGGCAAGGTGATTGCTATTGGTTGACTGATGTACGTCACAAAACGGAAGCCAATGCCGTTACAGCGCGCGGAGAAAAAATGTAAACAAACAAAAATAAGCGACTACTCTGCCACCTATTATGCGAAGAATGAACTGTATCCCAGCGGCAGGCACCGGCATTCATTGTGACATACAAAGAGGAAAAAACCGGCTGGTCACCGTAGCGGCAGCGCGAGCGGCAAGTCACCAGCAGATGGGACTTTTCATTGTGGCAGGGCCTTTAATGTTATGCAGTAGGGCTGGTTTAGTTCGTAAAGCATTGCTAAACCAATACTTATTTCTGTCACTGTGAATTGAATACTATATCTAAGCATGAAAACGTATAAATAGTACAGTTTGAAGTATTGCTTGTGTCACTTTTAAGAATTCCACCTATAACTTCATAATACTCATGTAACATATTTGTATTTAATTTTTATTTAAAAGTACGTTACACTTAATGAATAACGGTACGACACTAGTAGGGGGAAATAGTCGATCCGAGAACAAGAGGGTTGAGGGTCTGGTGCCGCGGTGCCGTGTCCGCCATCTTGGATTATGTCACCACCACCATCTTGTTTCCGGCTGCCATCTTGTTTTCAGTCGCCATCTTGTTTTTCATTTTTCCCTGCCTTCTAATTCCACTCATAATTTTTCATGCTCTCTCATTCCACTCATACATTCCTCCACCTCACTCATTCCACTCGTAATTTTTCCTGCTGTCTCATTTCACTCATACAATCCTCCTGTTCACTCATTCCACTCGTACTTTTTCCTGCTCTCTCATTCCACTCGTAATTTTCCCTGCTCTCTCATTCACCAGCAACAAAGATACAACCCATATATCCCATTTACTCCTGCTCTCATTCATCATTACCACACCAACAACACTCATCTCCCACTTACTCCTGCTCTCATTCATCAGCACCACACCTGCAACACTCATCTCCCATTTTCTCCTGTTCTCTCATTCATCAGCACCACAGCTGCAACCCTCATCTCTCATTTCCTCCTGCTCTCCCATTCCTTAAATCCACAGCTGCAAACCATATCTCCCATTTCTTCCTGCTCTCTTATTCATCAGCACCACACCCCTAACCCTCATAACCCATTTTCCCCTGCTCTCTCATTCCTTAAATCCACAACAGCAGCCCTCACCTCCCATTTCTTCCTCCTCTTTCCCTCCTCATAATTCCCCACCCTCCTTGCCCATTTCCTCCTGCCCTCTTATTCATCAGCACCACAACTACAACCATCATGCTACTTCTCCTCCCCCTCCACCCATCACCCATTTCTTCATGCTCACTCATTCATCAGCACCACAGCTACAACCCATTTGCTCCTTCTCTTCTTCCACTCCTCCCCTCCTCGACATACTCCCCTCCTCCTATCTTCTCCTGCTCTCTAATTTCTTAAATCCACAGCTGCAACCCTCATATCCCTTTTCCTCCTGCTCTCTCATTCATCAACACCACAGCCGCAACCTTCATTCCCCATTTCATCCTGCTCTCTTATTCCTTAACCCCCACCTGCAAACCCTCATCTTCCATTTCCTCCTGCTCTCCCATTCCACCAGCTCTTATAATTGCCTATTCATTCTTTGTCATTCCATCTAATCGGCTCCGCAGCCCTATACCTCTATGAAGAGTCGTCCATGACCTGTATCCTTCTCATAACATGTATCATACCCATTCAGTCAATATGCAATTCTTCCTGATCAATCATACCGGTGGTTAAGGTGTGTTCCCGCGTTGGAGAAATCCAACGACGGTCGTGCATCTCCCTGTTTGAGGTGTCGGAGCGTTGCCACGCTCTAGTATTCGAAGGGAGTAACCACATACACACTCGCAGGGGTGCGATGTTGCTCCGGGGCTCGTGAGTATTGGTGGGTACTATACCAGGATGGGTTCCTTGGTCCCTAGTGCTAGCTTTACGCTTCCGTGATCCCTCAGCACAAAAACCTCTCACACCCAAGTCAACCTGCAGCCTCCTCGTCGCGCCACCGGATCTTAGAACCGATGCAGGCTCTGGCGTGC
>PNEQ01048126.1:0-21192 GCA_003012365.1 Medauroidea extradentata
CAGGGCCGAAATGGCTTAGAGATCCTAGTCCTATAGACACTTGCAATGTTGAATTTCCTACTCAAGACCTACCAGAACAACGTACATTAAACCTGCTTGTGACAACTGATCCTACCTTCTTGGATATCATGCTTGGAAAATATAGCAATCTGACAAAACTATTGAAAATAACTGTTTACCTGAAACAGTTTATTGCTAATTGTCGGTCTCGACAACGATACACACCAGAACTATCTCCATCAACACTTGATCGGGCCTTACTGTTTTGGGTCAAGGAAGTTCAAAGATTAATGTTTCCTTCATATATAGAAGCCTTGAAATGCAGCCGTCCTCTTCCAGCACAAATTCGCAAGCTCAATCCCTTTTTGGACCCTGATGACATCTTGAGAGTCGGAGGTCGACTGACTTACTCTGATTTACCATTTCAGGTGAAGCATCCCCTTCTCCTTCCAAAATTGCACCGCTTAACGGAGTTAATCATCATCCACTTCCACAAGGTTAATCATCATCCTGGTTTACAAACGTTGCAAAGCATTCTACGATAACAATTTTGGATTATGACAGATAAACAAGCCATTCGCCACTACTTGAAGTCATGTTATCAGTGCTTTCGTGTGAAACCAGTGTCTCAGACTCCACTGATGGGTAACCTACTACATATGCGAGTTGCACAAGCAAAACCCTTTGCAACAGCTGGTGTCTATTACACTGGACCATTCTCTGTGAAGCTTGGGATGCTACGTGGAGCCAAGATCCTGAAATCATATGTTTGTCTCTTTATATGCTGTGCTATCAAAGCGATACATGTGGAATTGGTCTCAGACTTATCTACAGATGCCTTTTTAGCAGCTTACAAGCGGTTCATTGCTCGCCGTGGTCGCTCATCAGACCTGTACACCGATTGTGGCACCAATTTTGTAGGCGCTCAAGGTCGGTTGGATGAACTTAATAGATGTCTTTCCTCATCAACCTACAATGAAACCGTTGGTAACGCTTTGTCAACATTGGGGATAACTTGGCATTTCATCCCTCCAGCATCGCCTCACTTCGGAGGTTTGTGGGAAGCTGGAGTGAAAGCTTTGAAAATTCACTTTCACAAGGTAATTGGTGCTCAGATTCTTACTTTTGAGGAGTTGTACACTGTGGTGGTTGAAATTGAAGGAATTCTCAACTCACACCCATTGTGTCCAATGAGTACTGACCCTAACGACTTGTCCGCTTTGACTCCGGGACATTTTTTGACTGGTGAACCATTGACTGCATTGCCAGAGAGGGATCTTGGCCACCTCTCACTCAACACTTTGAGTCGTTGGCAACTTTTGGAACGTATAAGACAGGATGTATGGAAAAAGATGGCACCGAGATTATCTCCATATCTTGCAGCAGCGTCACAAGTGGAATAAGGACACCAACCCTCTTCAGCTGGAAATGTTGGTGCTTTTAAAAGAGAACAACCTTCCTCCGCTTAAGTGGCGTCTTGGTCGTGTGGTGGAGCTGCATCCCGGGTCTGACGGAGTATCCAGGGTGGCTACTGTTCTGACACGTAATGGATTATTAAAGCGGCCAATAGTGAAGTTGTGTCCCTTGCCTTGCAACGTGTATTAACATTGAACTGATGTAGTTCAAGGCGGGCGGAATGTTGTGACTGTGCATAGAGGTATAATATGACATTATTGCCGAGTATTATGTTGTGGTACTGGCCGGCAGGCGCGCTGGAATTTGTTGTTGTTGACAAGATGGCGTCGTTGTAATTGTTGTAATTTGGAGATATAATACATCAGTTTCTTTTTTAAAAAGTATAGCATCAAACAGATATGTTTTAAGACACGGCGCCAGTTTTCGGAAATTCGACATAAACATATTGATGGTAAGGTGAAGACTTGACAGTTTCATTGAACCATTTGTGCGGCATCTTCGTCATACTTAATACTTACGAGTGTGCACAATGAATCTTGGAAAACACCCGCCCCGCCTGTACTATTTTGTTGGAACGAAACGAAGTCGGTGTTCACGTTGTGCTGTGTGGAGGTTTAGTTGTAGAATTTGCTAAGCACCTAAATATATTATCAATGTTTATTTTTACAGTTATTTTTAAATATTTAACAGTTTGGCATACTATAACATTACAAACAGTGAGTTGAAGATGTTAAAATACCAAAAAATTATAAGTTAGATTATTTTTATGCTATTTTCTAACATGGTGGCCCAATAACAACAAAAACTTTTAATTATAAAATTTATAAATATCTAATTGGCATTATTTAAATTGTAGTTTCTGAGGTATGTTTATTAGAAATTATGTATTCGTGTCGTTAAAACTTCTAAACTGGTCGGTATATACAGGATGTTGGAAAATTAAATCACGCATGGGTATGAGTCTGGGGAACAATTTGAGTTAAGATACCTGTGGGCGCAAACCAACAGTTAAGCCCTTGTGAGTATTTCTAATTACGAGGACACGTAGCAACGTCGCGCAATGAGAAGTATCGTGTGTAATTGTGCAATTAGGCGATGTAGTACTCTTCGCTGATCCCTCGTTCCTTTTTCAGAGGGGCGTTGGGCTAGAGTAGGTTGTCAAAGTTTATGTTTGAAAAAAAAAACTATTGCTATTACACACTAACGTTGCGTTGTAGTAACGGTTTACAAAAAGCTACCAAGGGACAAACAAAACAAAAAACATATGTCACGTTTTCTTGTCAACTAGGCCTACGTCAAGTGTTCAAAGTGCCCACCTTGCACATCGTCGCAAAGCCATTCGACATCTTGTGACAAAGCCATAACAAGACCTGCGAACTATTTTGGGATGGTCCCTTATTTCGCCGGCAGCAGCTACAATTCTTGTAGCAAGATCTTCGGGAGAAGTAACGTCTGTGCCGTCGTAAACCAGGTCTCTCACCCAACCTCAATAAAAGAAATCGGGCGTAGTGAAATCACGCCACCTTGCCCACTGAGCTACGAGACCCACAGGCTAGCAGCCCAGCTCGAAACACACAAGGGTATAGACGCCGCACACAATGCTGCCATTGCGCGACGTAGCCAAGTGTCCTCGTAATTTAACACGCCCACAGGTATCTTAACTCAAATTGTTCCCCAGACCCACACCCATGCGTGGTTTCATTTTCTGCTCCTTATTTTCCGACATCCTGTATTACGAAAATAAAATTACCCAACAATTTCAGAATTATGTTACCTTTATTAGTACTAAATGTGTTAAGAGTCTGAAGAAACTTTGGAAAATGGTCCTCAGATTCTTCACATCATTAAAATAACTAAGGACATAAATTTTTAGTAATTGAATATGGCATGAACAAAATACAAATAACTTAATTCGCTGTATTTATTTGATACTGTACTTTCATATGGAGTTAAATGACATTCAGTTTAATGGTTCTTTTAAATATCTCACGTGATAAAATTGGTTTCAAATTTCACCACTGTATAACTATTAATACAGCGTGAAAAAAAGTCATACAAGTCATGATACTTACCTCCAAATAAGTTTGATTAAATTTAGAAAAATGCTTATTCAGGCACTATACCTTCGTGTAATGTAAAAATATTTCAACTGTTTACCATTTAGATAATATGAAAATTGCATAAACTAAAAGCATAAAAGTCAAAATAATGTACTAAGAACTGTTTGAGAAAAATTGTTTCTTAGATATCTCCTGTAGGCCCTAATCATAATACAGTCAAATGGCCGATATTTAGAAAATAGGAACAGGGCATGAACAAAACTGTTAAGGCCTAGTCACCTTGTTGAGTATTAATGTACCCTGAGTAAGAAGTAGATATTAAAAATGGTTCCTTACTTAACTTGTGCGATCATATGAAGTGAACAATAAACAAACACACATGAAGTCAACTTAATAAGTAATAACGTGTACCGATTTTGATGAATTGTAAGATATGTGTAAAACTTACCCAGTTTGATAAAAGTCGGGGAAACTTTTTCTGTGATGTCATATTATGCTAAAAATAATAATGGCCACCATTTTCAAATTATGACCCCAAGATGAACGAAATGCACGAAAATTTAGATAAGCTAATTAATATACAAGTTTCCAATGTGACGAAATTCGAAAAAAAAAATGTTTTTGTGATTTATGTAATATTTTGCTAAACTAGATAAATGGTCGCCAATGTGGAAGTACAAACACAAGAAGAAAGAAGTACATAATGTGAAGTCAGCTTAATGAGTAGCATGTGTGTACTTAGTTTGAAAAATTCGAAACAAATATTATGTTAAATACAGAAAAACACTTCACCATATACCGTACTAAGATAAAATATAAAAATGGCCACCAATATAAAAATATTAACTCAAGATGATCGAAATACACAAAAGTCAAGTCAGCTTTGTCCACCATTTGAACACATGCATATAGCATGACCGAAACACGCAAAAGTAAAGTCAGCTTAGTATGTGGTGTACGTATATCGAGTTTGATGAAATTCGAAATACATAAAAGGTAGTTCATCTTACTAGGTTCTTTATTGTTTCGAATTTGATGTAATTATAAAATACGGATCCTTAGATATCTAGCTAGATCGAAAAATATTAAAATGGCCTCCTCATTGAAAATATGAACAGACCATACTCAAAATATATACAAAAGTCACGTAAGGTTCCTAAGTACTGTGCGTGTACAGTGTTTGATGAAATTCGGTCCACTGGTTCTAATATTTAAGAAAGGGTGACCACACGCACACACACATTCACACGCGCGGACACACAGACTGGAAGGTGATCTCATTAGCCTACCTGTTACCTCGGTAAGTATGCCCAAGTGATCTTTGAACGATTTCTGCAGTGTGTTCGTATTACAAACAGAGCAGTTTTATTCGCCCGCAATGTCACGTGTCCTAAAAAACGGTTTTGTTTATAAGTAGGCCTAAGCTAAAATCATATTTTCTGGATTGTACATTTCATTTAGTGCAACTGACAACAGCAATACCGTTTAAAAGTGTTATTAATTTGTAACTTATGAAGATAGGAAAAGTGAAATGTTTAAATGTATACGAACCGCCATCCTTTGCACTGCCAGCCCTTATTCGTGAAACATGTTCATTATGATTACACATGTAAAAATATATTGAAAATATATGTCATATATTATATTTTAGTAACAAGTAGGGACTTGCAAAATTCGCGTTATTCTTTCTTGAGAAACTAGACCTCACTGCCCTATACATATCTAAGTACAACACGTGATTCCATTGGCCAAGATCGTCAACGGATGTGTTGTCAGTCACAGGAGGTTGATCACTCTACTTTGGAACAATGGACTGCAGCGTTCTCATCGGCCGACCACTATTGTGTTGACCAGTGGGGTGCGTCTAACAAGTGTACAGCCATTTCGAGTATATTATGTTAGCAAGAAATACCACGAATTTTGCATGTCCCTAGTAAGTATTGGAGTCTGTAGGCAAATAAACATATTTTTATGTTATCAATTTCATTTTCTTATATTGACATGGCTCTAAGAAATATTTTCACAGCATTACTATTTTACAAAATTTTACAAATATGGTGTCAAATATTTAGTAAATTAGGTGATAACGAACTTTCAAAATCTCGTACTTACGAAACAAAAAATAACTAAATTTAATGTTAATCATATTTAATTAAAGAGTACCGAATTTGGTCTGAATACATTTAATTGTTCCTGAGCTACAAGCATATCGCCCCAAAATTTAAAACTACCGCCATTTCAAAGGTCAGTAACAATTGCACAAAATTAATGTGCAGTTAATGTCGGTTGTTGTGACACAACTATAATACAAAATGATACAATATTCGGGCAAATTATTTTGGAGATGTGGCATAAAAGAATTAGCGAATTTAGGTGGCACCAGATTTGAAAAAGGTGGACCTAAATTGACGAAATTTTTTGAAATATTTAATAGTATATTTAGTATGTTCTGGGACAAGAGGATGGGGGATCGGAGCGTCGGAGCCGATGATATCACTGCTGCCATCTTGCATGACATCACGGACCGCCATATTGGATTATATCACTGGCGCCATCTTGAATGACGTCATCGCCGCCATATTGGATGACACCACTTTCAAAATTTCTAAAAAATTTTAATATTTCAAAAATTATATAATTTCAAAAATTTTTAAAAATCCTAAATTTAAAAATGCAATTTATTTAATGCCCTCCATCTTGTTTCCGGCATCCATCTTGTCCGCGATACCTGTCGTCAATTGTTTTACTTAAATGTAGGCAACCTTCTTGAATGGGTTTCCTACGAGTCTTCTGAAAAATTTTCTAATTTGCATTCCTAACAATTCCCACTCATACTTCTTAATGTAAAAACATATTTCTAGTAAAATTATTCAAGTAAATAACTAAACCACACCTGAATGGGCTCCCCCTTCACTTCCCCATGCTAATAACTTAAACAGGGCTCCTATCCTTGCAATTCGCGAACGATTTACAATAAATCTAATAAACTAAAATGTATGAGTTCTCTCCAAGTCTTCCGAAAATTTTTCGATTTATCATTCCAAACACACCCCACTCATACGTCATAACGAAAATATATCTTTAGTAAAATTAATTTAAGTAAATAACTATACTGCACCTGACCGAAGTATCCCAACCTTCTACATGCTAATTACTTAAACCCGACTCCTATCTTAGCTATCATCGAACATTTACCATCAAATCAAATTTAATAAAATATTAGGGTTTCCCAGAGTCCTCCGAAAATTTTTCTAATTCGCATTCCTACAAACCCCTGCTCATACCTCATAATGTAAAAACATCTTTTTAGAAAAATAATTCAAGTTATAACTTAATTACACCTTAATGGGCTCCCACACTCTCCCATGCTATTAACTTAAGCCCGACTCCTATCCTACATATCCGCTAACTTTTCAATAAAGTCCATTAAATAAATTATAGGAGTTTTCTCCGAGTCTTCCGAACATTTTTCGATTTATCATTTCTAACAACCCCCACTCATAACTCATAATATAAAAACATCTTTCAAGTAAAATTAATTCAAGTAAATTACTATACCACACCTGAACAAGATCCCCCCACACTTCCCTGTACTAATAAATTAAACCCAACCCCTATCTTAGCTATTCCCGAACAAGATTAAAAAATCAAATTAACTAAAATGTAGAGGTTTCCTCCGAGTCTTCCGAAAGTTTTTTATTTTGCATTCCAACCACACCCCACTCACACTTCATAATGAAAAAACTTTTTTTAATTAATTTAAGAAAATTACTGTATCTCACCTTGACAGGCTCCCCAACCCTTTCCCATGCTAAAAATTAAAACTAGACTCCTATCCTAGCTCCCAGAATGTTTTCTAATAAGTACAATAAAATTAACTGTAGGGGTTTTCAACGAGTCTTTCTAATTTTTATCTATTTTACTTTCCAAACACATCCCACTCTCATCTCATAATGTACAAACATTTTTTAGTAAAATAATTGAAATAATAAACTATATCACACCTGAATGGGCCTCCCACCCTCCGTCATGCTAATAACTTAAACCCAACTCCTATCCTAGCTATCCCGGAACGAATTTCATAATATTCAATCAAATACAATATTGAGGATTTCTCCGAGTCTTCCGAAAATTTTACGATTTTGCATTCCAAACACACACCAATCACATCTCATAATATAAACCTTTTTTTAGTACAATTAATTAAAATAAATAACTATATCACACCTGGACAGGCCTCCTTATATTCACCACCACAGCCCCTAGCTATACCATAACAATTCCCAATAAATTTAATCAAATAAACTATAGCTGTTTTCTCCGAGTCTTCCATATAATTTTCGATTTCGCATCCCAAACTAACCTCCACCCAAACCTCATGTAGAATATTACTTTTTTGGTTAAAATAGAAACGTAACAAATGCTATATGCCTAGATACGCTTCCTTAGCACCACCACTACACGTTACACTCAAGTCACTGGCAGATGTTTCCCACCTCATCTCATCATCACCGGCCTTCAGTATTTTACCTTCTTTCCTAGTCACCACATGCATGCTAACCACGTGCACATCACATGACACTCCTCATCCCATACCATGATGTCATCCTATACAACCTCCCCCTCCTCACCGAGTCAGCACATACATGTGTCGCAGTATGGTGCAATACCAACCTTTGTAATTCCCCTTCGCTCGCCATCACATGAGTCGCCACATTCCTGAGATATATCATATTGGCGTCGCAACATGGCGCAACTCTGTAGGCGACTTTCAACATATTTCTCGCGAGTAAATCCCCGCCCCCTTCCCTGTTTCACTCCTCGCTGATTCAGCACATAGCACGTTTCACAGTATGATGCAATACTAACCTTTAGACTCTCCCCTCCCTCTACCAGCGAGACAGCACATTTCTAAGGCATGGCGCCAGAATGGTGTTGCAACATAGCGTCACTCTATGTATGTACACCACCCCCTATCATTCGTTCCCTTAACACTTTTCATATATCAGCATGTAACAAACTCTGCATGATCAGTCTTCAGCAAACCACTAGCACTAGTGTCACATTGTTCTAACAGGCCATTATTTGATTAACAAGCATATTATCGACACGAAATACAATTTTATGTTAAAACGCTACCTGCATCTCTGCATCTAGGCGATGATACCTGCAACTGCCAGTCTTGTGTAGAGAGCTAAAGGGATTGTGCTTCTGATCCGGACACACCACATAGCAAGAGTTGGTACAAGACGCCACAGCCCACAAACCTCAATTGTCTACAATATGCTCGAACCGTGTTAGAATTATCGACGCACACAAGCTGTTTGGCTGTCCTAAGTTCAGAAAACTCATAAAAATGTACCCTAACACACTTCACAACTGTGAGGAAAGTCTGTTCTGTGCCCTGTGTAACTCTGAAGTCATGAGACGTAATTTTGACCTACAGTATATGTAAAAGCGAGAAGGGGAAAATATTTTTGTTAATAATAAATGTATAAAAATGTTGCTGTAGTATTTTTTTAAATAAAATGATTTAACGGTTTTTTAATTTTATTTACGTTCAATGGAAAAAATAAATAATAGTAATAAATGGAACAAATAAAGCTGTAGAAAGGCAACCAATATTAAATAATGTCATATTTAAGTAAGAAGAAGGTACAAAGAAGGTCATCACTACACATACAGCACTCTGGTCGAGGTTATTTGGATTCTACTCTGTTGAATCACGGCTCAAATCCCTGTCAGAGAACAAAATGTTATACATCACAACTTACCTATAATGTGTCATAAGTATGTGTTGAATTCAAAACAATCACATACGTGTACATGACGTCCACAAATACGAAATTTCCCCTCTTTATACTCTTCTCCTTTACAATTATCGAAATAAATTTTCACGTGTAATATATTTTTAGAAATCTCCTCAACAATCCAAACGATTACATAGTGGCAAAATAAAATATATTTTTCCAACTGCTCAGACGTACCATTTTATGTACCTAAACATACCTTCCGATCGCAATCAAGTATAACTAACAAAATAAACAACACATGCTTGGATTCAAACTTTTGCAAATACCTTACACATAATGAACCCAGCTAACCTAATACGCATACCAAACCTAAATATGCCCATGGAACCTAATACAGAAAGGCAACGAAGCCCTCATGATAAAACTCATGTATATATACAGGTTGCAGCTGAATTCGACCGACAAACTTCTGGAGGTGATTCCTTATGAAAAATCAAGTAGCTTTGTACCTAAAACTAATTTTAAGGGTGGCATGAGCACTTAATCATGAAACATTTTACGTGTATTTTTATAAAATGATGGAAATGAAGAAGCATTTAATGATGACAAGTTGAGAATTGTTTTATACCACCGGGACCTTGAAATACACATTATAATCACATCAATACCTTACACCCTAATACAAAATACTAGGGTGGCTACCCCTGTTATTGCATGACACTTTTCTACCATCAGGAATTTCGATTTTTTAATGCGGTTTTCTACTAGACAAACACGCCAGAAGTAAAAAAGGTCGCCTTGTTGTAAATGCGTAGGACCAACCGTTTTCGTGTAAAATTCGTAGAAGAGTGGGCTGCAATAAGACAATCCTTACTACATAGGCAATACGGCATACACGTTTGAATGGCTGGCTGCCGTACCAACTGCTTTGACTAAGGGGTGGGAGAGAATGGAGGCCTAACGTCTCATCAACAGCTAAGATCATTAGATACAGTAACACAAAGAACTGAAAAATGTCAGAGAACCGGGAAAGGAATCGGCCTTGACTAATACCAAAGGATTCAACTCATCATTCGCCTGGAGTGATTTCGGGAAACCGTGGGAAACAGGAACAGGGATGAGCAGAGTCGAGAATCGAACCTGTAGATTCCTGCAACGTGATACACATGCACCACCTCACTCGTTGACAATAGTGGAGGAATATGCATTTGCTGTACACGTTACATTAACAATGGATTACTGTTACATTCGCAATAATTTGTATGTGTGCTTAATGTCAGTGCGTAATTACGGACATACTATTCGTATTCCTCACATTTCTGTACACGCATCGCTGTAGTCAACTAACGAGGATTACATACGAAAACAGAGGGTCGTGGGCAGTTGCGAGAAGAATCCAGGTCTGGTAACCACGTCATACTGGCCAATAAACATGTTCGTATAACAGGGGTATGCATTCTGGCAGTTAATATAAAAAAATCCGCAGTCATTACGACATCTCGAACAAGCGAGGTGGGACATTAAAAGTGAGGACACGAATTGGAATATATGTGAGGTCATCCAGAAGAACACGTAATAATTAAATGTTATGTAATCGAGTTCAATAGATGTATTATACTCTACCATTTTTATAACGTTCAAAATGTATTAGAATACACAACAGTGAATTCAGTGAACTTTATGTATCCAAGTAACACTACACAATGTAATATTTTGTTATTTATATTGCAATAATTGAAGTAATTTCACAGCAATAAGTGATAAGAAAACCAAATTTATGTAGGGACAAACAGAAAATAGACTATTGGAGACAGATCGTGACATGTCGTATACACAAGTACTACTGACGACACCGAATTCTCTGTCCAAAATAAAATAATACGTTTAATTCAAGTCTTCATTAAAGTTTACTGACCGTCCTAAAAAACCTTGCATGAAAGGATTACTGAGAAAATATGTTGTAAATGCTCTCAAATAGTATGTAGCAGTAGAAGTGAAAATAAGGATAGTTAAGTAAGTTCTGATAACATAGCAAAGTGCAGGAGGACGACAAACCAACGTGCAGCACACACATACCGCAAATTAAGTTCTCAATTAGGTCTATCAATTACTGATAGTTTTCACTTACTAACTATGCTCAGGTAGACCATTTAAATTTCAGGGGTCTCCGTGAGTTCAAACAAATTATATCCAAAAATATTACTGAACTGTTCTGTTCGGGGAAACGCGGCGGCGGTACGATAACACTACTGAGATGGAGGTTTTACGGGGAATTCTTAATTTTTAAACCTCCCGATGCAACATGGGATCATCTCAGCAAGCCTCCTGGGCTGGTCAGCGAGACATCCTTCCTTCATTCCTTCAGTGGAACTCAAAAGTGCAGGACTTCGACCCGGGGCAGCTGTGTGGCTTACACACGTCTATTCGCCATCACAGTTAAGGAACAGTCCCTTCCTTCTGTCGCGTCCAGGCTTATCCTTGCCAACTGCACTCAGACAAAGAGTATGCACTTTAAATGTTTTTATGCCTCGCCAAATCACTCAGGTGCTGCACTAAACAGCTCTATTACTTATGTACTCAGAATTCTTTACAAAAATAAAAACAAAAAACCAAATAACATTAGCACATAACTTCTAAGTAATAAAGTCAGCCACAATACGACAGAAATACAAATACCATTTAAATGATGACATTAACATGAACAGGATTTAAAGTTTAAATGCCCGTAATAAAGGGTTCAAACCTACATGTTACAACTGGTATTTAAAAATAGCAGTGCCTTAATACACAGACAGTTCTAAAACATTTTGTTACTTGTACTGTAACCTCGTTTCTGGTAACGTTATTCAACAACATTCGTCCATTCTCGTCAACGAGCGAGGTGGTGCAAGTGTATCACGTTGCAGGAATCTACGGGTTCGATTCCCGACTCCGCCCATCCCTGTTCCTGTTTCCCATTTTTTCCCGAAATCACTCCATGCGAATGATGGGTTGAATCCCGGTGGTATAAAACAATGCTCAACTTGTCATCATTAAATGCTTCTTCATTTCCATTATTTTACAAAAATACACTTAAAATTTTCCATGATTAAGGGCTCATACCACCCTTAATAGTAGTTTTAGGTACAAAGTGTCCCGTATATTTTCAACTTGATTTTTCATAAGCAATCACCTCCCGAAGTTTGTCGGTCGAATTCAGCTGCATCCTGTATATTCGAAGCAGGTAGCCTCGGTAAACCTCCGTCCTTCACCAACCATCACGTAACACTACACGCCCGGAATTCGGTCATGGCCAATATATCACTGTAAATAAATGTTGAATTATATATGTGTGTTATAGTCTATAGTATAGTGTCTGTTGCATCAATTCAAGTGGAAACTTTTATCTCGCTCAATTTCACGTAGCCTAAACAAGCAGTGAGCATATTGGCTAAAAGCTCCTAGTAGCATGAAAGTATACATATTAACATATGTAATGTGTGTTGAAAGGCTAAATGACTTCAAGATATAATAAATCCCATACTCCCCTTCCATAGACTGGATCACATATAGAGAGCCGTATGCATGCATACACACCTACACCCCCCACACACACACACACTCCACATAACCACACACCCTACACACCACACACACAACCCCCCCATACACACACTTCACATACCACTACACCCCCCACACAAACTACACATCCATATATCCGCACCCACACATCACACACCCTGTCATGTAAACATTCACATAACTAAAATGCTCCACAAACATACCATTTATCCATATACTCACAAGCACACACAAAACACTCCACCACGCAAATACTCGCACAACTCTATTACTCCACACACATCAGTGTACACTCCACAGACACATACATACACACAAACTCTACACGAATCCTGTACTACTTTATATCCGATTATTGAAACCAAGCATATGACAAGACTACTCATCGTACTGCATAGTGCTTTGAGGAGACATCCATGTAGCCGCCTCACCCCTGTATACCACACTTATAAACCCCAATTATTTGGGTCTCAGTTTTAGACCTTAGTATTAGAGTGTCCCCTCCCTTTACTGTACTATTTGGATCGTTTACGTATCCTGGCTGTAAGTATACACATGTTTAGAACATCAATTAATGTATTTCAGATTTTACCCCAAGTACCCAGACATAATATCTTATCCCATTCACAATCCCAGTGAGATACATTAAGATAATACAGTCTATTGTACACAATACCGTATGTCCCACTCTTTAGTAAAATATATATTTTCCCTCATTTATACATTAAACGCACAGGCAGAGTATTAAAACCTGGATTAAATTTTTAAACCTTATACAACATGCTAATAATTTACAAGTAGAAAGAACCACACAGTATCCTCCTAACAGTATTAGGAAGCAGGGGACCATGCTTTCATTCGCGAGAGGCGACTTCATCCTCTGCAGTAATACGTATAGCAAACGATCTTCTTGCTCTTTGATATGTTGACTACCATGACGAACTTGCGGTGCCTGCAATTTTGTGTGAGGTGCCTGCAGTTTTATGTGAGGTGCCTGCAGTGTTAAGTGAGGTGTCTGCAGTTTCATGTGTGGTGCCTGCAGTGTTATGTGAGGTTCGTGCAGTTTTATGTGAGGTGCCTGCAGTTTTATTTGAGGTTCCAGCAGTTTCATGTGAGATGCCTGCAGTTTTATGTGAGGTTCGTGCAGTTTTATGTGAGGTGCCTGCAGTTTTATGTGAGGTTCCAGAAGTTTCATGTGAGGTGCCTGCAGTTTTATGTGAGGTCCCAGCAGTTTTACGTGAGGTGCCAACAGTTTTATGGGAGATGCCTGCAGTTCCATGTGAGGTGCCTGCAGTTTTATGTGAGATGCCAGCAGTTTCATGTGGGGTGCCTGCAGTTTCATGTGAGGTGCCAGCAGTTTCATGTGAGGTGCCTGCAGTGTTATGTGAGGTGCCTGCAGTGTTATGTGAGGTGCCTGGAGTGTTATGTGAGGTGCCTGCAGTGTTATGTGAGTTGCCAGCAGTTGCAAGTGAGGTGCCAGCAGTTTTACGTGAGGTTCCAGTAGTTTTATGGGAGTTGCCTGCAGTTCCATGTGAGGTCCCTGCAGTGTTATGTGAGGCACCTGCAGTTTCATGTGAGATACCTGCAGTATTATGTGAGGTGCCTGCAGTTTCGTGTGAGGTGCTTGCAATTTTACGTGTGGTACCTGCGATGATATGTGCGGTGCCTTCATAGTTGCGTGGGGAGTAGACGTAGAAAAAATTGTTTTAAATAGGTTGTATAGAACCAATAACGCAAATATTAGAATATCTCTTCAAAATATCACACCAAGTAAACCGACGATGGCAAACTGCACACAGGAGTCCCAAACTCAGTTTGTTTTATCGTACATGGTCTGCGCATGCTGCTACAAGCTGTAAATACTTCACCATAGAGGCGACAACGAAGTACATCGTTAATGAACGCAATTTTGGAGTCTCTAAATATACCGGTAAACGAGCTCACATGTGCATATGCTTAAGTAGACTTCTATGAACTAAGTACACCAAGATTCGCTCGCTGATTCCTAACCTACGTCTGTTACATGTACGGGAAGAGTAACTTTCTGTTTATATTCCTTTGTACCAATACAAAAAATGTATAAAAGAAAGAAAAATACTGTTATTATCTTAATTTACTCCCATGTCACTTTTGTCAACTCACCAGTGAAGAGTCAACGATGATAATTCAGCTGCCAGGGGTCACCAGTGAGGAGTCGCCTGTCAGGAGTCATCTGTGTGATGCCATACCGCTAATAATTATAAAAATCCAAGCCAATGAATACAAAGTATTGTGTATGCAGCGTGAATCTACATGTTTACCCACTTCTGCTACATCACACACATCAGTCTTTAGTAAATGACAATGCCAGATGACATGAATAAAAAGCGAATATACCCAAGACTATCTTCTCTCCAGCCAGTTTCCCATTTAACTTTTGAATAAATCAATTAACCGCAAGTATTATACAAGACAAATAAAATATACATTTCACTAGTACCTCAAAATAGCCTTGACAGTCAGTGCAAAAAAAATTCAGTAAACAATACATCCCAGTTTGCTAACATATCATAATTCATCCTCATATCAACCTGCCTTTCCAAGAGTATATTAAATTGCAATACTACATGAATACGCCTTTAATTTAAAGCAATAAGTCTATCCATCCCAAATACACTATACCTTTCTTAATCTAACAAGTATTTTAAACTGAATTCAGTTTCTTGGACGTACTCCACTGCAAATTGAGTGACTTTCAAAGAAAACTAAACAAATAAAAGAAAACCATAATATAAGAAGAGTATGCTTTAGTCAGCAAGATACATACACAACAAGAAATTCCAAAATGGAATCGGGTCAAATAGAAACAAGGAACAAACAGATAATAAATGAAAATAATAACAAATATAATAAAAAAACTAAGTCACATACGACACAACGATGAGATGAAACAAAAAACACAGCAAATATCAGACACGATCAAAAAAAATAACAAAAAGACACAACAAATAGACGAGACAAAACGCATAAGATAACAGACATATACAGAAAAGACAAACGACACAACGAAGAGACGAAACAAGACACAGTTGTTTTCCAGACAGACAGTGTTACGACGTTTCGGGAACTGGAATCTGTTCCCGTCATCAGGTAGACACACAGGGTTCAGGAACACGAGTGCGACCGATGAGGAGACTGGAAAAACCATGGTTTAATCTAGTCATGCACTCCTATTGCACAGTTCTTTCAAAGATCATAAGTATTTTAAAACTAACAAGCAGTAGCTCACATGCTACCTATAATAAAGACTGTATCCGATACATATACCAGTAAATAACTAATGAATTATTTATATATTTTATCACTAACCCCCAGGCCTTCATACAACATACAAACAGTTATATTAATATTCCAACCAGCAAGCAGTATCATGTAACTCATCAACCAAAAAAAAAAAGCATGGATTGTTCTTGCACATGTAAGAGAGACCCTAAATTCGGCGCCATTCCATCGTAACTTACAGACATTCTAAATTTAATTACCCGTCAAGACTTATCACAAACCATGCCAATCGCTATTAATTAACGTAATCACATAAATACCCCGAAGATGGATAATTTTGTTCATGAATTCTTGTAGTCGGTTTACACCAAATATATTAATCACCTTTTTTTAATATTAATACTATCCATTGTAATTACCCGTACCTCCCCATAAGCAAGTTTCTTTGGGGAGCCGTTACAGCTAATATTTTTTCCAGTTACTTATACTAAATCAGTCAGATGTGTAAGACTGCCCCCTCCCCCATCAGTCATTATTATACTATAACATACATGTCACATTTCCTGAAGGCCTTACCAGTCTATATTCTTACAGTCTGTAAAAAAGTGTATATATTCGCGCTTGTAGACATAGTCAATGTCACAAATATACCCATTCCTCCCTAGATCCAATCAACTGAGAAAAACAAGTATATGTTTAAATTTAAACTTTGTAGACACTAGCACATTATATTCCGTCATATTAATTAATCATCCAAAACAAAGTATTTAATTGTACTAAATAATCTATCCATAATAATATCGCATCTAAACTTGTATATACATAGTACTAATTAGCCACGTGCAATGAATATATTCCAGCAATAATAAAGTTTTCCTTTATCCACCTCAACCAAGTATAACATTAGATACGCATTCCCACCATCTAAATTTACCATACTGTAGTGACAATTCAACACAATAAATACATAAAAACCAGGTAATTCTTGTAAGCAAAGCTGAAAACACATATTATTACCTTCATATCTGCTAAGGCCACATACTACGTTTAGGGTAAAACTTCAATCCAGATTGAATCTGAAGTGGAGTCAAATTCGGAGTGCATGTGTAGCGAACATGGATTGACGAACTGTGTTTACGGTAAATATTACAATCCAGATTGAACTGTAAACAAGAGCCAAGTTGAAGTCAACCTGTATTGAAAACGTAATAATGCTATCTATCGGCTACAGTACGAAACAAAAACAGATGACAAACGAAAAATAAGAGTTGCTCCAAAGAAGGCTTTTCTTCATGAGATGCACCACTTGTCTTGTTCCGTTTGCTTTATACAAGCAGTTTAGCTTTATATATACCTGCTTTTAACGCTTTCTGTTAAATTATATTGTGTTCTCTGTTCCTTTTTAACCTAACTTACACATAACAACACAATATGGCGACAACTTTGTCCTGCGCAATTTTCTTTTCAGTCCAGTCTGTGTTTACAGTAAAATTTCAATCCGGATTCTTCACTCCAGTCCACCTCAACAAGTGGAGTGGATTATCTCGCTTCACTCCTACTTCAGTCCACAACAAAGAGTTTAAAATAAAATCTCAATCTGGATTCCTCAATCCACTCCAGCTTCAGTCCGGATTGAAATTTTACCATAAACAGCCTAACAGGCCTGAGGAAACAGTTTTCTCAGTAATTGCAATATTTTCCCTATGAGAGAGAAACCCTTCCTGTACATATATGTTATCATTCACTTGTTCATATTGATTGAGGAGATGATCACTATGTAACAATGTTACAGTGGTAATCCTTTTATCAAACACACCGTAACAGCCACCTCAACGAAATCCATGCCACACATACGAAATATCATGTTGGAAGCATGCCAGCAATATAGCTATTAGCTGTAACAGCATTGGTAATAGGCTATAATCATAATATATTTAGAATAGTCACTGTAAACATGCAAAGACATCGCTGAGGCAACCAACGTTATACGTCCTCTTAACCACCAGCAGTGTAATATAACATTTATATGTATTGTATTAGTAACCTCACAACACACCATACTACATTTGCCAGTGTGATGTACCTTCTAGGCTGCTATAACACATATTTAAAAAACACTATTCATGTCGGACTGTCGAGTATGGCTTCATCCTGCTGTAGTCATGCTGATACAATATCTGTATAGACATTCGAACATCAGGCGGTTGTCCTGAAGATGTCTTCATCACAAGAGGAGATAGGTGAATGTTGTCTTGCAAGTATTAAATACTTGTTTGACTACATGAGGCAGTCATACACTTATAAGATTTTTACATCGAGTTCTGCAGTGCAGAAGTAATCAGCTTCAGCCCAGTTACCTGAATTATTTTATTTTTTCATACAATCACGTCCGCCATATCAGAATGTATACACACACACACACATATATATATATATATGTTAACATTCCTATGCTTCTGCATGCTTATGTTTCCATATCTATATGCCGGCATATCACTATGCAGACCTATTTCTATATATATATTCATATGGAAATTTATGACTATATTAACATATGCATGCATAATTCTATGGTTAAATTTTTTTTTTTTTATAAAGCCAAAGTCTCATGGCTTCCGAGTTACATTGGGCACAGAACAGTTTTTTCTCACAGTTGTGAAGTGTGTTAGGGTACATTTTGTGAGTTTTCTGAACTTAGGACGGCCAAATTGATTGTGTGCATCGATAATTCTAACACTGTTGGAGCACATGCTATGTAATACAAGTTTTTGATCATTTCCAATGACGAAAATAGTGACTTCTAAATTTTTGATACTACCCAACACGTCGGATATCTTACAGAAAGGAATATCTTCGAAATCCCACTAGAGTTCATGTTTTTGGTACATCTGTAGATGATATGCCTATTTGTGATGCGGCTTATATGATCCCAGGGACAGGGTGGCTCGAAGGTGAAGGTTTTGGTTGACAGATCATCGTCACTGTCCGATATCGACACTTGTTTGATGGTGAAAGTGCCTTGTGAATTGAATCCCTGAATGTTGCAATACATATCACTGCCAGAAACTAATTTGAGGGTAATAAACGAAACGTCGATGAACCTCTTACACGCCTCTTTCTGGCAGGGTATTGTAGATATTTGAAGTTTGTGGGCTGTGGCGTCTTGTACCAACTCTTGCTATGTGGTGTGTCCAGATCAGAAGCACAGTCCCTTTAGCTCTCTACACAAGACAGGCAGTTGCAGGTATTCTCGCCTAGATGCAGAGATGCAGGTAGCGTTCCAACATAGAATTGTATTTCATGTCGAGAATGTGCTTTTTAATCAAATAATGCCCAGTTGGAACAATGTGACACTAGTGCTAGTGGTTTGCTGAAGACTGATCATGCAGAATTTGTTACATGCTGATATATGAAAAGTGTTAAGGGAACGAAATATAGAGAATGTAGGGGGTGAGGTACATACATAGAGTGACGCTATGTTGCAACACCATTCTGGTGCCATTCCTTAGAAATGAGCTGTCTCGCTGGTAGAGGGAGGGGAGAGTCTAAAGTTTAGTATTGCATCATACTGTGAAACATGCTATGTGCTGAAACAGCGAGGAGTGAAACAGGGAAGGGCGGGGGGAGGGGGGTTGGTATTTGCTCGCGAGAAATATGTTGAAAGTCACCTACCGAGTTGCGCCATGTTGCGACAACCATATGATATCATGTCTCAGGAATGTGGCGACTCATGTGTTGGGAGCGAGGGGGAAGTACAAAGATTGGTATTGTACCATACTGCGACACATGTATGTGCTGAATCGGTGAGGAGGGGGAGGTGGTATAGGATGACAATCTATTTAAACCGCAGTTTCCCACGGTTTTCTCTGTTGACGGTGCCTCTTAGAATAAGCCATACCAGCGCCCGGCCCCCTTGGGCGAGGAGAGAGATCACGCTCTGCTACGGAGTGAATTTTAGCTAACAGTCAGGTGGAACCGCCCGAACCCTATGACGGAACACTGAACTGCGCCTCCATCCACCTTCCAAAGGAGGACAGGGGCTATCAAGAGAGCCAAGGGCCACCCATCCCAGGTTCTCGCCCACTGGCCTGCCCCCCGACTGAGATCCTCAGCTCAGTCCCCTCTTAGTTCGAGTCGGGGCCCATCTTACCCCTAACAGACTCAACGGGCCTGCTCCCGGACACTTTCGCAGCTACTCGTTGGCCTTTCTCAGGGGAAGGGTCTCCTCCAGGCCTGCCCAGCATATAGGCAACCACCACCACTACGAATCCAATCCAGACCAGACACGGCAGATAACCATACTGTGGGGCTAACCTGGTCGCCCGTAGTACTACCTAATTTCCATGGCATTTGTGGGTTTTCCAGCCGGACCGCCTGGGTACTTCAGATCACACAGGGTCCACCTTTCGACGGGGAACCCACCGGGGGGGGGGGGTACCACCCTTACAGCCGCACGGCTCGGGCGTGTGACCTGTTTCCCGAGACCACATCTGTTTTGTCCATTTCCATTACTATAGTCTCCCACTTGGAGATCTGGGCTTTTGGGTCCCAACAGCCTGAGCTCAAGGTAGTCTAACGCCCCACCTAGTGGTTTCTCCTTGTTGCCATCTATCGGAGAATCCATCAAAGCAGATACCCCTTTCTCAACTCTGAGGAGCCGAGATGTATAGGGCCCGCACGCCAGAGCCTGCATCGGTTCTAAGATCCGGTGGCGCCACGAAGAGGCTGCAGGTTGACTTGGGTGTGAGAGGTTTTAGTGCTGAGGGGTTACAGAAGAGTAAAGCTAGCACCAGAGGCCGAGGAACCCATCCCGGTGTGGTGCCCACCAATACTCACGAGCCCCGGAGCATGGCACCGCTCCGACACCTCAAACAGGGAGATGCACGATCGCATTGGATTTCTCCAAGGCGAGAACACACCTTAACCACCGGTATAGGATGACATACCATGTTTACTCACACTTACGTGTGGCTTTCTTTGTTGACGGTGCCTCTTAGCCTAGGCCATCCCGGCGCCCGGCCCCCATGGGCGAGGGGAGAGATCACGCTCTGCCACGCAGTGTACTTCAGCTAACAGTCTGTTGGAACCGCGCGAACCCTTTCGCGGAACGCAGAACTGCGCCTCCATGTCACCTACCA
>PNEQ01048128.1:0-12280 GCA_003012365.1 Medauroidea extradentata
AATACGAAAAATATAACTTATACATTTAAAATAAAATTAATATTCATGATCAAACAAAATTCAAATTATAGTGGCTTTAGATTTAAAACATAACGAAGTATTGACAAAAAAAATATGTGAATAAAAGCATATATGAAAAAAATATAAATAAATTAAATTATATGACACAAATGTCTGGTAGCAAGCGCACGTTACATTAGTCCCTACGCGATGAGTAGCTACTCTTGATATTTACCGAAGGGCTATGGGAGGCTTACGAAGACCAGAGCATTGCCGAAATTTCAATGAGCTTTAACGAAGAACCTCTTAGAATACGAATTTTTCATTCACAAACATCTTGTTCGTTTTATAAGTATTCGAAAAGTAACGAATTCGTTATGGGAACGAATATCCTGGAATAAGCCCCCAGGTTTCTTCGATGACCAGGTTGTTGTCTCAGAGCGTGCTAACAATTCAGGGTTTGGCGTCTTACAGGTTGTTTGAAAACTCCACTCTGGTTACTGCCATCCGAAAATTTTCCCTACTCCAATTTGCGGATTATCCGCGCAAAATATTTTACTTTAAATATTTGGAAAAAAGTTGAAAACAATTTTAAAAAATTGTTTTGATTAGTAATACACGCTGTGTTTACTAGCATAATTTTCACCAACATGTTATGCCCGTAATCGTATTTTGAACAATTAGCGCCACGCATGAATGGAGTAAGTTATCGAGATTTTTCTTGGTCAAATAAGATATCTGTGATTTTTTTATTAATCGTGTTTTTGGATAATTAGCGCATACTCATTAATCATTAATGCGAATAATCGAGAGTGTACTGTTTCAAATTGCTGCCTTTTATTACAGATATGAATTTTACCTTTATTTCTTTGTACTGATATCTAAGAAAGGGTAAAAGTGAATTAGCCGCGATTTTGGATTATCTTAGGCATCGGCCCCCTCCATTAGCGCGGATAATCGGGAGTTGACTGTGTATGTGTGTGTGTGTATATATATATATATATATATATATATATACACACACATATATATATATATATATATATAGGTGTGTGTATATATATTTTCTGAACCAGAAATATTCTTTCTTTCTTTAGTCGTAAATTGCGACTAACCTTTGCACTTGTAAATTTTTTTATCTATCATAGTTTTTTCGTAATTGGTTGTCATAGTCTAAATTTGGATATCGCGGTTTTCAGGACGACACTCTAAAACCAACTAACTTATACGGTACTGAAATAATTCACGCTGAATAACGATGATGTAGGCTACAAGGTCTCCTATATAAAACTACATAATACAACAGTTTTGTGTTTTTAAAGATTTGTTGAATTTTTAAATTTATTTTCATATTTCAGCATGTATTTTTAATACAAGATTATTTTATTTTGTGGTTTTATACAGGAGACCGTGTAGCCTACAGCGTCATCGTTCAGTGTGAATTATTTCAGTCCGATTAGTCAGTTGGTTTAAGTGTCGTTATTAAAAATGTGATATGCAATTTTGACTTTGACAAACCATTATGCAAAAAACTGTGATAGAAAAATTTCATTATAGCTAAATTTAGCCATTATTTATACAAAAAAATACACGTTCGGTAGAAATAAAACAATTTAAAAAAAGTTAAAATTGCTGTCTAGATCACGAGTAACTTTGCAAAAGTGACTTAGAACTAAAAAAAAAATTGTTTCCAAACATTTTCGCGCCAAGTGGCGCTCAACTGAAATTTCCCAGAACTTCCGTGCGTGTGTGTAGCAAAGATGGCTAAGAGACTCCATAAACACAGCGCGTTATAGTTTATCTGGCTGTATTTTTTTCTAAAGCAGTTGGCGGCAGAAGTGGAGATTATATTACACATGTTATAGCAACAGTGTTTCTGCAGTTCTGTGGAGTCCTGTACCACTTGTGCCACCCACTTTTTTTCTCAGGCAATAAAACAGTATATGTGGATTTCTATTTTCTTAGACAATATAAGCTTACGTAACTATTATTTTTGTATTTCTTGATAATCATGGCCGATGTTAAGTCTCTAGTTCGGGTAGAGTGTCTTATTCTGATCCTGGGGGAACTTTAATAAATATACCGTTAGTATTTCAGTGTAGTATACTAAACTTTCAAAGGGGATTGGTTAAACTTTTTTATGTTGTGATAAGCGCAAATTTAATTAATTAACACAATTTAAGTTTGTTAATGTGTATTTTCTATTTTAAGAAATAATTTGTTTGAATTAAGCTCCCTCTTGCAGCAACTACAAAATAAACGCATTTTAATTAGTGCGATTCTTTATAATGATAGTTAAGAAGCTAGATACTAGCAATGGCTTAATGTTATGGAAACAAATTTTAAATTATTTTCCCGCGTAGATTTTTAAATAAATATTAAATATTATTTTCACAAATATTAAAAAAATTCTTTACAGAGTATTATTTCCCCTTAGGCATATACTGATAGATCGAATCTAAGTACGGGCTTTTCATAGTAAAGTGAGCTCTCAAGCACTGCTAAAGTTCTATTTTCAGACCATTCGTATATTTCCGCCTGTAACGACTAACGGCGGGAAATGTCTAACTTCTCTGAACACGTCACTTGATGTTTGCGCATATAAGATAAATTGTGCAGTCACTATGAATCGATACAGTTTGATAAAAAAAAGTTTATAAATTATATAAAATACAATTACTTCGATTTTGGTTGGTTTTGTTTCAGAACTGTTGTATTTAAACAGGAAAATACATGGAACTATTTTATGTAATTTTGTTGCCAACCATACAAGCAGTAAGGCAACTACAGTTTACGTTGAATTATACGCTGTAACGGCTAGTGATATGTTTCAAAGGTTAAATTGTTAGTGCTCACTTTATCCTGAACAACCTATAATATACGTACTTTGCGTCGTTATGTATATCTTTAATTTTCGTTCTCTTCCTCATTGATTATTTTATGACTTAAAACACGTGTTCTGAAACGGGTATTTTGAAAGTGTGCCTGAACTTCTAGAATACTCACATACGCTTAATGAATACAGTTGCAGCTACAAATGATGTTTTCTTCAAGCAGGTAGCCACAATGACGACTCTACTGGGCATCATGAGCAGTTTAACAACTTTTACATGCACCAGTGTTCGTGCTAATAAAATTAACTTTCCTACCGTGCGCATACGGCCATTTATCTGATTACGCCACTTCATTTTCTTCCATTTTTTTTTTAGCCGGTTTATGTTCACCAGTTTATCAAAGCCAAAATTATCATTAATAGATTCACGGAAACGAAAAATGCATAAAGGTTACGGAGAATCACATCTGATCCGTAAGGGCACTCTGCACCGAAAAATTCGTAATTTTATAATAGTACCAAACACCGTCCAACTCTTACACACTGCAGTAATAGTAATTTCCCACAAATAAAATACTTTTAGGTTCTATTGTTTTTGTACAAGCCGTTGTCGAAGCAGCGGTTTGACCATTTTCGCTACTTACCCAAAGTAAAAACTATTCAAACGATATTAATGAAATAATTTAGAGCGAAAGTAGATGTATTAAGCTACAGAATGTTACCTTTGTAATTTCACGTAAAAATTGTTTGTGTTTCTTAAAAAGTTTTGAATGTTGGCCCTACCTATTTTTTTGCAAACATTTGAGTGCCTGTATTTTTTAAACATATTTTTTTTACGTGAAATAACAAGGTTGCCATTCCGTAGCTTAGTGCATTTGCTTTCCCTCTAAATTATTTCATTCGTATAGTTTAAATAGTTTTTACTTTGGGTAAGTAGCGAAAACAGTCAATTAATTCACTATTTTTACATGCGTTTGTATAATAACTATGGAACAGAAAATAATTTATTTGTGGGAAAGTACTATTATTGTAATAATATAAGAGTTGGACAGTGCAATTACAAAATTACAAATTTTTCGGTGCAGAACAGTTTTAAGTCTATTGATTTCAAGCGCAGTCACTGCGTTAAATGATAACTTTTACACAGTTACACACTGATACATCAGGAAACATAATTATACAACTTTAAACATTAATATAGAATCTAACAACAAATATGTCAGGATATGAGCTAGACACCTTCAATCTCGATGAGATCCCGAGATCGACGGCCCACGAATTACTCTGGACCGATGAAGGTGAAGGGTTATCGAAACATCTGATACAATTCCATTATATTTTATATGTTTTTTTTTTTCGAGGTAAGCATGTTTGGAACAAGCATAATATTTTCCTGAAGCCAATTTTGGTACCTTTATTTTTCGCTTGATATAGTACACGAGAGGACTGAGAAAATTGCAGTTGAGATGCTACGATTTCAGATTACCTATATAACTCCTTGGTTATATTCAGTACACCTTTGGAATTATATGTATTTCCGTTTGAAACACAAGCACTTGCCGCCTACAAGTTACTGCATAGAAACTATTCATCACACTGGAGTGGTTGAATATAATCTTTCAAGATCCTAGCCGAGATTCGTGGAAAATTTTATTCTGGGGGTCGAGGCAGTAACAATGACGCATAGTGGGCCTATATCCTACTAATAAAATATCAGATCCCTGATCGTACATTACTATGGTTGCGATGTAATTAAAGCCCGTGGAGTTAACTCGCGAAATGGAAAATTCTAACCAAAATGAGAACGAATACTGAGAGGGGAGGTACACACATTGATTAGTCTCTCTTTCCAACATTTATCAAGCAGTAATCCCACGACGAAAATAATACCAGAAAATTCCCACAAAGTAAAATGGAAAATGGGAGGGTTTATGCCAAAATATTAATGAAATCCATAATTATGTTTTTGGTAGTAATGGGTGTATGTTGGGGGGTATAGAACGGAATATGAAATCACTGGATGTTGTATATATACTCACACACACACAAACACAAACACACACACGCGTTCTAATGGGAGGTGATTTTAATCTCGTACATTAGTTATTTCCTTTCAAAATTTAATATGCTGTATCTTTTCCTCTTTACCTCGCGCCATTTCGCTGGCCTCCTTAGCATAGTCGGTTGGATCTCAGTATTTGGTGCGAGAGGTCCTGGGTACAAATCCTTGCTCAGGCAGGACTGTAGTGCTGTCCTTTCACCTCACTTCACCCTCACCGGCTCGTTGTTAACGGGCCGTAAAACCCTCTCACGCCACCTCTCTCCGTCTCGGCTTTATAAAAGTGAAACATTTTTCTTTCGTATATTTCAGTCAATAAACAATTTTCTACTCTTGCAAGATTCAGTGAAATTTCAGTTAAAGAATTTTTTCCAACCCACATACACAAAAGAATATTCTTCTCTACGTGCCACGGTGGTCGAATGGTCAGACCATTCGCCTCACATCAAAGCGATACGGGCTCGATTCGCGGTAGAGTCAGTCCCGGGATATTCGCATGTGGGAAGTGGGAATCGTGCCGGACAATGCAGTTGGTCGGCGGATTTCTCAGGGATCTCCCTTTTTCCCCCGCCCCCTCATTCCGGCGCTCTTCCATACTCACCTCATGTCACCCCTCACCAGCGCTAAAGACCTCGATATTAAACACTGACCAAAATCTTTTACTCCACGTGTACATTTTTATGTACAATTTCAACATGGTTTTAGAATCAGCATGATCTGAATTTAACTTTATTTTTTACGTTAAGGTGACGTGACTCAAAACGTACTTTGGTTTTCGAGAAGACATTATCACAGGTTTTATTGTTTTTATTTAAAACAACATCATATTTAGTTATCATTTATTTAATCTTTCCTTTCATCGATGAATGATTTCCAGAGTTTGATGACGTTTGTGTAGTGTTACAAAATCGTATGTTAGCATGTTCTGTTAATTGTTATGCCGGAAATTAAGTGCTTTCTAATATCGTGCATTGTTATTTTCCAGATAATGTTTACGATCTACCCGTTAATTTGAAAGGTAACTCCTCAATAAACTCGGAGAATTGTAGCAAAACATTACGCTCATAGTGTTGTTACAGTAGACGGGTTATCAAGTTACGGATATCATATTTTTAAATTAAATATACAGGATGTCAGCTAATTCGCGAATATGGATTGAACCATGTGAATAAGTAAACAAAACTCAGCAGAAAATACTCTTTGGTAAAATGTTGCCTGACTCAGTTTACGAGATAGGTTTAAGATACCAGTGACCGGGAATATAGACAGGTTGTCCACAGTAACATGTAATTTTTCTCTTAAACAAAGGGCATGGCGACTTTACGCTAACGAGTGTTTCCTTCTTAGTTTTGGTCACAGATGCATGTGGTGTAGTCAGTATCCACGAATAACATTACCCTTTACTTTAACTTCGCGTTTTTTTTAATGAAACTTTTCTCGCAAACTAAGGGCGTTCCACTTTTCACTGATGATTTATTTTGCTTAGTTTAATATATCAGATTCATTGGCACATTCTGTACAAAGAAATTACGTGACGTCGCCTGTGTACACATTACCGAAACCTAATTAA
The DNA here is from genome assembly GCA_003012365.1 of Medauroidea extradentata. Taxonomy (NCBI): domain Eukaryota; kingdom Metazoa; phylum Arthropoda; class Insecta; order Phasmatodea; family Phasmatidae; genus Medauroidea; species Medauroidea extradentata. The sequence goes on from PNEQ01048128.1 coordinate 6,463, forward strand.
TATGTAAGGCCACTCACCAGTACACTACTATGTATAGTGTCATTTGCTACATACAGGTTTCTATTTACACAATCAACTGTTATTACGAGAAATAATATCCTCCTAAGTACAGTCGTACTATTTACTTCTCTCTCTTTCCCTCTCTCCCTCTGTTTCTTTCCTTCCATAGTCCCCCGAGGTCTCTACCACGGCCGTAGAAGAACAGGTCTGGACACTCGCCTGGATATTTGACTCCCTTGTTGTTTGACTGTAGTTCACCAAGTTACCGAGAATATTGCGTTTTATTGGCGCTGCTGTTAGTGCGGTAGGACTAAACTCCGCCCACTTCCTTTCCGCTAAGATAAACAATTTATCAAAACGTATTTTTTATCAATTTATGAAATACTTTCTTCGCTCACAAATTTAAGAAAATGTTCCAGCAACCTTTATTTACTTTATAAATTTAACAATAGAAAAAAGTGAGCGGAGTTGAGTCCGATCGCCCTAACTGAAGCGCCAATAAAACACAATATTCTCGGTAACTTGACAAACTACAGCCAAACAACAAGGGGGTCAAACAAAATACATTGTTAGATAGGCTAGTGTCCAGACCTGTTCTTCTACGACCGTGGTCTCTACGAAGTGAACTACTCAAGGTCAGACAGTTCCCTACCTTCCCCTCGTCGGCCAACCAACCGTCCCTCTAGGTTCGAAGGGGCCTCCCACTGAATCTACTTCACAAGACCGCAGACGCTTATCATCCCCGATGTCACAGCAGTCCCCTCAGCTCGCTGCCGCTCACACACTCACCGATCGCACTCGCTTCTTCCAATCACTGGACTCCACTTGAAACTTAAGAGTGCGTGGTAGATAAATAATTGCTGAAATCATCACTTGATATCTACGCTTTTTTCGAAGCCAGTATGGATAAAATACTCAATGACAATCCTAGATAATGGTATTTGCCAACTTTATGAGTAAATATTTATCCTGAATTACTAATTCATCCAGAATTACTAATTCGTTACCCGTGATCTCTTGCGCCGCAGTTAAATGCACGAGGTTCCGGCGTCAGAGATTGTGCCTCAGAAGTTCGTAACACTGAAAACAATTTTGTTTAAAACGTTGGCTAAAACAATTGTCAAGGATTGTTATTTTTTAATTTTCGCGAGTTGGCTTCAAGAAACCTACAGTTATTGACTAATACTTTTAGCGTTGGATTATGTACTGTACCTCGCCCTCTTAAGGATGTTGTTGCGCGACCATCTTTATTTTACAGTATTATGTTCGACTTATCGCCTTCCCCGTTTCCGTGCCTCAAATGTAAAGAGAAAGCTACCGCCTACTAACTCTAAAACAGTCTCTATTTATGCTACTTTAGTAAGTTTAATTTTTTTTTGTTCCTGAAAGGGAGCAGATATTGCAAAACCGTTACATAGAAATATTGGAAATTGTTTGTAACATTAAGCCCCATTTTTTCAAAACAGACTATAATATTCACTATAAGAAAATTTAGTTAAGTCGACAACTAGCCAAAATTATATTAACTTATGTTTTGAAAAAAAAAATAGGTTTAATATTACAAACAATGTCCAACATTTCTATGTAACGGTTTTGCGATGTCTGCTTCCTTTCATGATTTAAAATATTAAACTCGCAATAACAGCATAAATAGGAATACGTGGCCATAAGCCCTTAAAAAAAATCGCTTTGCGAAAACAGCACTGTACGGAAATATATATGAATGTTTAATATGTCAGTTCATATAAATCCTTACTAAAAATCACATCTGGACCGCAGATATGGCCAGTATTTTTCCCTCGCATTACCTACTGATACATAAAATTTATATATACGCTTATTCATTTATTTATGTCTGGACTAGACGTGGCCAATATATTTCCCTCGTTTGGTAAATATTACCTACTGATACATACCATTTAAGGGGAGAGGTTGAGGAAAATGTTTTATACCTGCAGTTAACAGCGCACGTGCTCAAATTAGATAAGATGGACCTCCAAGTGATGCTATAAAAATTTGTTTCTACGTGCGACGTAGTTGTACCCAAGAAGCATTCTTTTTGCAAGTCGCAGGAGCAAACCACGAGTAGATAAAATGTACCCACGTGTGTGGGGCGTCTGGAGAACAATGGCTTGTAACTTGAGGGAGTGGAATTTTCCCCCCTGCATAATACTGGCGCGGAGTATTTTGTTGAGGATGCAGAAGTAGTTGGTACCTCCGCGGTCGGCGCTGGAATACTTCCTGCACTCGCACACGCGCGCCAACTTTACGGCTAGACCGCAGAACGAGCTGGAAAGGGAGGGAAGGGACGGCGGGAAATATGCGAGCCTGTTCCCGGAATGTTGCCTGCTCTGCAAACAGTCTCAGCGCCGCAAAGAAACTACCTAGCAAGTAAGTAACGGCTAGCGAGTAAGGGGGGTGGGTGGAGAATGAGAATGGAAGAGAAATTATGATGTTATTATTAGAAACGCAAAGGTCTGGTACCAGAAAACTGAACAGGGAAATTTTTTTCAACAGCCCGTATCACTCACTCGTCATGCCTAATTTTCTTTATCTCTTCCTGTTTCAATGTTTTAGAAAGATTTATTTACAAATAGATTTGACGGTACATTAATCACAAATACTTGCATTTTGCACATGTATTTTAATAATTAACTCCTAAATATACAACACTCAAGATGTCATAAATATTTAATATTCAGTAATAACTGTCCCTTGCCTTAAAGAAAACTGTGTAGCACTATCCACGAAATGCATGCAGAACAGCTTACAACTATGAGTAATCAGTTTTGACATGAAAATAAGTAATTCTGTGTGACCGTTTCTGTATGTATGTGTCTTTGACAAAACTGAGTGATGAATTATAAAAACGAAACTCGTAGGCCTAACTGTAGGGATAGGCTACTGCCTCATCCTAATTTTGGAAAACGTCATTAATGAAATTATGAGTACTTCAAAAAAATTTATATTTTTTCAGTTCTGTAACTTTAATATACGAGGCCAATATAACTTTAAATGTATTTATTTTGTTGAGCTTTAAGTCTTGTCGACAGCGAGGTCATTGGGTAGTTAAATAGAACCTTTCACAAATATAGGAATTAGGAGAGTAATCGGCCATGGTCTATGCTAATGAACCATCCCAGCATTTGCATGGAGCGATTTCGGGAAACCGAGAGCCGAAATCAGAATATCCAGAGTCGGGATTCAAACCTGGGTCCTTTCGAATGCTTGTCCAACATGTTTGTTGCACCAAATCGTTCAGTTCCCGGTTCTTTACGGCAAAAGTGTTGGGGAAGGGGAGAGTCGTGTACTAGTCAAGGCAGTCTATGTATACCTGCAAGGCGAACTGGAGGAATTGGGACAACGGTGAATGTAGTACCATCAATGTTATATTTTGGGACAGTAGTAGCCAGCATAATCAGAGATTAAAACAGTCTTTTGTGCAAAAGTGAAACTTTTTAGTACGAGCATGGAGTAAATTAGAGAAAGTATTATGTGCAGCATGGATAAGAAAGTAAGTAGAGGCCGGAAACTTCGGGACATATGTTTAGGCTTGATCGTGGCTGGTTGGAATAATTCAGAAAGATACAGCTGAAAATTGTAGAGAAGTTAGTTTCCAAGTAAGAACTAATATATGATGGTGATCTGCTATATAATGTGAGATTAAAGAATGCAGAGAAAGTGAAGGAAATTACCCATCAAAAGGAAGGACCAATCGATGAAAATAGCATGGGAAATAAGAAAGAGTAAGTACTCAGGAAACATGATGTGAAAGTGACAATGCCGGTAAGAAATCTACTAAATTATTTAGATGCCTTGAGTACTAGGGTAGGAAAATAATTTATCTTGCTATTGGGGAGATTTGTCTACAATAACACAAAAAAATACAAAAACGTAAATTCTGTAAACCCAGTACTTATCAATGTTTAAGGCACAGAACAAATTTAATGAAGAAACTAATAGGAAACTGTAGTATTGTTGTATTCTTATAATAATAAAGTGTGAGGTAAAATAGGCACTAAAGAAGTTATTAAAATCATGCCAGTAGAACCAGACTAAATAGAAAATGGAGCTGTAATTTTTGTGAAATGAGGTGTGATTTCTGAACGATCCCTGCAATGGGTTAGTATTATAAACTAGACCATTTTTGGCATACTCCATTGTGAGCAAATGTTGCCGAGGTGCAGAAAATGCTCCACACTAAAACAAAAATTAGGTATTTTGAGGTAATTCTTGTAGGAAGGATCATTGCCACAAAACCGGGAAGAGGCAACTGAGTCTCAATTTATAAGCAGGAGGAAAATATAGAAGGTTTAGCAGTTACCGTCGCCGGTGGGTCTCAAACTGGATACAAGAAGGTACGGTAATAGAGAGAATGGTGGTACAGTATGTAATATGTAATGAATGAAATTAATTGGCTGCAGGAATGCTATTAAAAATTGAAAGGGTATGGTAAGGTACGATGTCGAGCGGACGACTGGAATACTCAATCCTCAATAAAATTTGAACTACTCATAAAAAAAAATTTTTTTGCGAGTAGGTATTTTACTAGCGGACGTTTATTTATATAGCACTAGCTTTACTTTCAAGTAAAATATTAACAACTGTTTTTAGAACACTGAGGGCTTGAAACTACAAAATCTATAAAAACGGAAAACTGTCACTTTTATAATTTCATAAGACAATATATAGGCCTCTGTGGCAACTGAATTCAAAAAATACTCGCATTTTGATTTGAAAATATTTTTACTGTCCGAAAATCTCTGCGCGAGAGGTTTACGGATGTTAAAATTATTTTCAGATGAAAACGCGAGTATTTTTAAATTTCGGTTGTTACAGAGGCCTATAGGCCTACTATCAAAAAAATTATAAAAATTACAGTTTTCCATTTTGTAGATTTTGTGGTTTCAAGCCCTTTTTTTTTCTAAAAAAATAATAATTTTTTACTCGAAAGAAAAGCATACAACCGCATAGTGCTATGTAAATATAAATCTGCTAATAAAATATCTACTCTGTATAAGAATCTCACCGAATTTTGGTGAGTAGGCCTAATTCAGATTTTATTGACGGTTGATTATTCCAGTTGTCCGCTCGACATCGTGTTTTTCCATACCCAATAAGGGATTGACACTCGTGTAAGAGACAACTGACAGGACTAAGGCCCGATGGAGGTAAATATTCTTGCTTATCAAACCTTCAAAGGCATTTTATTACGTTTCTAGCGAGAATTTGATGAAGACAGTAATATCTTATAAAAGATAACTGGGTAGTAGAGTGGTTTGCAAACTTCTTCGTGGGATGGAAACTGACAATTATAGTAGGAAAACCTTATCTGACTTACAACAATAAAATTAAGCTCAGTTTATGAAATAAGTAGAGAGGTTTGCGAGGAAGATGAATAGCAGCGTTGTTCAGGGATCTAAGGTGAAAGAGATAGAGGCTGTTTCAAAATGTTAGTACTTTTGGGAAGTGTTGCAGAGAGGTCTTTGGAGGAAAATTCATATACACAAAGTAGTTTAGCAGGAAAGAGAGGCCCTGGGAATACTGAAAAGGGCCCTGAAGGGTGAGTCAGATATAAGCTGAGGATTGTGTCACAGCAGTAGAGCCATTGGCACATACAGCAGCAGATTTGGATCTGTTTGTGAAGATGCAGAAGTAGGAGTTTGAATGTATATGTATAATGGCTTCGACATGAACTAGAGTTATGTAAAAAAAAAAAAGCAGGGGCAGGATGACGAGAATAAAGAGAACTTTCGGTCTCCAGCGATGACAAAAATAGAATGGTGCTTATTGGGGAAAAAAAAAAAAAAAAAAAAAA
>PNEQ01048129.1:0-12281 GCA_003012365.1 Medauroidea extradentata
CCCCCCCTAAAAAAAACTCAAAAAACAAACTTACTACGAGTTACACTTCGGTACTGGAGAGATACTTAGGCTACCATTCCGTAAAAACATTCGGAAACAAATATAACAGCTCTGGTTTTTACTAGCCTACTTTGTATGTAATACCGAGATAGCATTTGTACAGTCATGAAAACAATTTTCGTTTATGATTAAACATTTTATTCTTGAAAAAAAAATCTCCCCCCAAAATTCTAAATGCGCAACTTGCGCAATAATCCCCCCCCCCTTCCTTTTGTGTTTATATCTTAAATATTATTTTTTTTTGTAACCAGGTTATAATTTTTACTGCCAAGTGAAATTATTATATTAGTAGTACGTCAAGGTCGCGGCATTCTGGAGTTCTTTACTGCTACAGCTACCGATATATTGAAATATAGCAGTCTTGGAAAATAAACAACTGGAAAAATTTTGTTTTTTGTATTTTGAAGTACAAAGAAAACTATGCAGTTGAGGTACGTCATCTTCTGTTTTTTGCCGTAGTAGGTACGGATTAAAAGAGTAGAAATATATAAAATATTTTTTCTTTAGTGAATGATATCATTAACGATGAAAAAAAAACCTGTTTTGTGTCGTTGGGTTAAAGGAGTTAATAGGCCAACCTCGTCGTTGAGATCAAGGCGAGAAACAAAAATAAATTTCCTTGTCCATGGTACATCTCACACGCTCCAAAGTAGTGGCACATCTTCATAGAAGGCGTGAGATATAATTAAACGTTCTAGAAGAACATACGCATTTTACAATCAAACAATAAACTTGTACGTCCAAAATGATTGTATCAAGTCCTATAACGATAAACTGTACTATTGTGGACATACGTCAGTTTGTCATTCTGTCCTATTGCAAGAAAAAATCTAAGACAAGACCTACAACAATGGAAAAAGTTCAATGTTTCATAAACTCTCTTTATATATATAGACATTACTTGTGACTTACATTTTTCACTTCTAAAATCTCTGTCTTCCCGTAGCGGCATGTAAAAATCAAAATTATCAAGATACGGGAACATACAAAGAACAAAAACCTACTTACTTTTACTCACTCGGATGTAATAGTTAACTCTAAAATTGGATATTATGGGTCATATCGTTACCTTAATAGTAAAAGCTCGTATCTCCATGTCATGATGATTGGACATTAGAGCCATTTTAAACCATCATAATTAGGTATTTGCAAAGAAATATTGTTAAAAGTAGATATAAAAATTTCATTTATAATAATATTGTAAAAATTATGTATTTTTTCTCAGTGTAAGCGAAATAAATTAGTTTCTCTCTCCTTTTTTCCGAATGGATGCGAATTGGAGTTACGAAATTTTACCATGCTAACATATTCAATACCAATAAAATTCCTTTGTATTTAAAAAATCTGAAAAATAATGAAAATTCTTAATTTTTGGCAATTTTAAAAAAGTACAAAAGGACTTTGTGTGTTTTTAAATCGTCTAACATATGACCCATAGTTAGAGACATGAACTTTTCGCGAAAAGAAATTTGCCTCACTTTGTGTCAGTGACTTGTGTGCACGTCTGCAGACTTGCTTCACGGTCAGAGATTGGATGTTTTGACATTCGTGTGTCGTGGGGTTTTACACGCAAATCACATACGTGTGGTGTTACAGTAACCTTATTGTGATTGGTACAGTCAATTGAGAAACGTCACAGTTCAAAGGCACGCTGCCAATATCTATTAAGCAGAACTGCAGACATGCACATAAGGTACTGGAACAAAGTGGGGCAAAATTCTTTTCGCGAAAAGTTCATGTCTCTACCCATAGTAACTCATTTCAGTGTAAAATGATTTCGTTAGAGTTAAGTCAGTTGGTTTTGTTATTTAGATGTTCCCGTAACTTGCAAATGTTGACTTTGACATGCCGCTATGGAAAGACGACGAGAGCTAGTGGAAAATGAAGTCACAAGTAACGTTTATAAAACTAACACTTTGTCGTACGAATACGAAATAGTAGTGCGTTTTGTGTTATTCAGTACCGCGTCGCTACGGCTGAATGCATGCCTACTAATTTGGTTTAGAGTATTTTATAAGACTTTTTTCCCTCTAGACTATAAACGTGGATTTCTTAACGCACAACAGCTATGTCGGTTGGCCCATTAAGAGAATTCGCTACATAAATATGCATTCTTTGCTTCATATTTAATATTATTAAGTTGTAAGTTTTGTATGTAATTGTGCGAAAACTATGGTTTGCGACAAATAGCGTTAGAAGATGGAGGAATCTTAGGTACGGCCGTGTTTTCATAGCCTGTAAGAGTTATTTAGGCCTTGGCTTATTTTTTCATTTGATTCAAGGAAAGGGAAGAGGCGATAAGATAAGTGAACTCGAATACGTGCGTTAAACACCGCTTCGTCTCTAAGCGTGGAGTTCTGAACTAACGAGCAGTGTTTTCGTAGGAAGTGTATTTCAATAGGACGTTAAGCGGAGATCCAATTTTTTTTTTATTTGGGTGGTAAAGTCCAACGCAGGTTTCTATATTTTCTTTATGATTACGGCTGGTATTTTTCCAACCACATTTTCGAGGTGCTGGCAGTATTGTTTTTAATAAGCGGACGGTATTTTTTAAACGATAGTGTTCTTTTCGTAGATAAATGCATAGGAAACACGTTTAAGATTCCATCATACCCTTGACGTACTAGTTCTAGGTTTTCAAGTCGTAATATTAGGTTTACAGTATAAATAAAAAAATGTGTTTAGGTAGAACCAATTTTATGCATTTGTTCTTTAACATTGTTGTGCTAAATTTGCATGACTTGTAAAATGCAATTCGGGAACAGTTAGAGAAAAAAAATTATTACGCTATTAGTTCTCATACTGTTTACACACTGAATTTAACCTGTAAAGCAAATTTAGCGCAAAAGTTTTAGAGTATATGCATTAAATTGGTTATAACTAAACAATTTTTTTTTTTTAATCTCACTTGAAAGCCAATAATTTGTACATCAGGTGTATAGTGGAATCTTAAACATGAAAAACACTTTTCGTAACATGCTTAGAGATGATGATATATCGCGAAAATTGTTTGTGCTAACATACCCTTGAAAACACTGTGGTTTTTTGTGACATAATGGTTGGGTGTTTTATCATAGCTGCTTGCAGACCAATAAAATGCATCAAATATAAAGAATAGCGGGATTATTATGAGTTCAGTCAAACAAGGTAAAGAAACGAAAGTCAGTCAACTTTTCATCAGCCAAATATACGTTGAAACCCAGCAAACAGTCATATTTTCCGGCGAAAAATCATCTCTAACCGTGTTACATCACAGCTGATGCACCAGGTCCAATTAACTCTTTAATGTTGCAACAAATGTACTTGAATCAAAATTGTCGTGTCCGCGCTGTGTGGGAACAATGCACAGCTATGTCACCGAGTGCACAATCTCTGTGCCTGCCATGGCTTCGTCTGAAGTGTCGGCCAGTTGCGAGCGGCTGAGCGCGAATTCATTGTGCTCGAGTAGACGTTACCTATCTTATCGTCTTCGGCGTTGCCATGGTTATCTTTCACCTACTTGCTGGCGAGAAGTTCGGGTCCGGAGGTGTGCGCTCGCGTTTCGACGCCGAGCAGCGTTTCGTCAGATGCGCGCGGCCAATCTTCGGCGCGGATCGCGGGGTCGACCGCCCGTCCTTCGGTTTGCATCGTCACGTCGGCATGCTGAAGAAGCTGGGCGTTGTCTTCGGTTCGGAGCTGCGTACGGCGAGGATCCCGTCCCCGTGAAGCGATACTCCTCGGTACCGGCGAGACGCGAGTCATGGACGAAGAGTTCGGGTGGGTCCGCCGGCGTCCCTGGCCGGACTTCGAGGCCGGCCACAGGCATTCGGAGAACAAACTGCAGCACGCCTGGTCCAACGACCCTTCCCTCATGGATGTCGACAGGCTCACGGAGCTGCTGTCGACCATGGACTTGATCGACTGCTTGTGCCTCGGCGGGTTCGTAAACTATTATTTGTACATTTAACGCACCGACGAATACGAGCACTTAAAAAGTAGGTAGGCTATAGGGGGTTCGGCGTAAAGTGAGCATTTTTGTAGCCTTAGTTACTGTTTTCTTAAGGGCGCAGTTGACCTCAGTTTTCAACGTCTTTTTTTAATGTTTAAATTTGTGACAGATATTTTTTTCTTATTTTAGATATAATTGTGATTAAATCTTCCTCTTATGATATTTTTGTATCTCTTATAGTTTTTGCGTAATGAGTCGTTAATGTCAAAATTTGCACTTTACGGTTATATGCACACCGTTAAAAACCAACTGACATACCAAACCGAAAAATATTAATAGTGTATGACAATGTTGTAGGCTGTGATTTGACATACATAAAACAAATAATAAAATATTTTGTATTAATATAAAGTACTGAATTTTAAAATGAAAATTTAAAAATTTCAACGATTTTTGAAAAATACAAAACTATACATATTTTTGTTTTTAGGCGATGTGTTTCAAATCACAGCCTACAACATTGTCATACACTGAATTTTTTCGGTTTGGTATATCAGTTGATTTTAGTGGCGTGCATAAAACCGTAAACTGCAAATTTTGAGGTTTACGACTCATTACGCAAAAACTATAAGAGATACAAAAAATTTCCTGAGAGGAAGATTTAGTCACAATTTATGTCTAAAATAAGAAAAAATATCTGGTACAAATATAAAAATAATAAAAGACACTGAAAACTGAGGTGAACTGTCCCCTTTGCACAATAACAAAAAGTTCAAATCAGAGGTCACAATAACTAATATTTTTTTAAAATTATTCTAGACAAGGTCTTCAAAAGTACTCGCATTTTCGCGAACCGCCTATACCAATGGTTAAAAGGCTTCGCGTATACCAGTGGTAGCGTTCATTATATTTTTAGCAGACAGTAAGGTGTACACAACAATGTCTGGTCTGTTTCTCTGTTTACAAGCTGAATGGACGACTTGAAGTACACGCCCTCTGACGTCACACCTCAGGGGGAGTGAACTATGGGAAACAAAGCTTGTTTACAAACATACTGATTTGTTAGTTGGTGATGACCGAAAAAAAAAATTTTGTGCACTCGTAGATTTGCACGAAAGTGTAAAAATATAAGTTTAATTTCATAGCTAAGATACGCAAATGCATTAATAACAATGTTTGCCTGAAAAAGCGGCAAATTCCAAACAAATAATCAGTTGTCTTGACATAGATCTCATCCTGGACATGTGAAGCCAAACGCCTGTATGAAGCACGGCCGTAAAATAACAGGTCTGGACACTCGTCTGGAAACTTGACCCCTTTGTTGTTTGGCTGCAGTTCGCCAAGTTACCGATAATGTTATACATTTTTGGCGCTGTATTCCTGTTGGTCGAGCTCAAACTCCGCCCACTTCCCTCCCATTAAGATAAACAATTTATCAAAACGTATTTTTTTATCAATTTATGTAATACTTTCTTCGCTCACAATTTTAAGTCATGGCTCCAGAAATCTTTATTTACTTTATAAAAAGTGGGCGGAATTTGAGTCCGACCGCCCGGATTACAGTGCCAAAAAGTACAACATTCTCGGTAACTTGACGAACTACACCCAAACAACAAGGTGGTCAAGCAAAATACATTGGTAGATAGGCGAGTGTCCATACCTGTTCTACGACCGTGTTATTCGGTTGCGGTATCTATGGAGGTAGGAATTGTATCCCACACCAGACAGGAGCTCAGCCTCATTTAAAGTATTCCATTACTATAAGTGTCCCAAACTGTGTATGGATTAAACACTTCCCATAATTTTCACGAAGTTTTTTACGGTACTTTTCCTCACACCTTTTGTTTTGCCTCTTAGTACCCGGGCTCCTGGACGAAGCTAGAGCAGCGCTTGTACTGGGTCCATTGTCGATTTAACGTGGGAAAGAAACTGTTTTTACCTTTGAAACTGTATCCAGCCAGTAATTATGGTAGGTGTAACAAATTAAATGTTTTTCAGATATTTTATGACGTCGTTGACGTACGATTTATTCATACAATTTTAATTGTCGCTTTAGAAATTGGCATCTTCATTGTGGGGATTATTGGGCTGCTTGATCGTTGCATTCAAACCTGTCAAGTTGACGAAAATAACGAAAGTCTATCGGTTTTGTGTGACTAAGTAAAACATTCTGTGTGCTTTCTTTGTGGCGTCTGTAAATTGCGCAATTTTCCGAGCCGGGCTAGTGACGTAAACTGATATGAAGGTTAACTGTACAATACGTATGGTGTTTGTACCATACTTTTGAGAAAGATACCATGTTATACAAATAACGTATTCTGCCGTAATCTCGTAGACTGGCGGCGTACTTTAGTTATAGCCACTGCACCGTACATTCTTTGCTACGTAGTGCCGTATTTATTTGTACGTCTAGCGTATATAACTTGCGCGGTACCGATGTTATGGTATGTTGTCAAAATGCCGCAATGGTTCCGTGCAAAACGGTACTGTTGGACGTGTGTGAAGCTAAAAAGGGCTGTGAACTAACTGTTTTAGAACAGCTACAGAATACTATTGCGTAGGAAACTCCACGGGAATTTAATATATCATCATGATGATAATTTGTGAAATTGTTGTGATTTAATGCAAATACAAGGGTATTGTTTCTTTCATACCATATTGGTGTTCGGTTTTGTAAACTATTTGTAAAGTAGCGTTAGAATTAATCATTAAATACTGGTTAGGTTTCCACTGTGTGCTTGAGGACTGCCGACAGAAGTTTCTAGCATTGATAATGCCATGTCGAAGAGATACATTTTCAAACATATGCGCAGTAGTTTCTACGTACTAGTTTTACTTTTGTTGAACGGATATAACCGAAACTAGGTCCTAACTTAGTGAACTCGGTGAACAGATTTTTCCCTACATTGTGAAGCCCGCAAAGTGGTATATTACTACATATAAAGGCCAGCTTCCGTGAAACACGTGTACTTCGAGCCACTTAAATTGAAGAAAGAAAGAAGAAACATCGAGAAAGGTTGAGAGAAATACGAAATAAAATTAATAGAAGCGATTGAAATAAAGACGTAGTGACTCGTACATAGAAAATGCCTATGTACTGGTTTTAAAGAAAACTATTCAACTAATACATCTTCTGAGTGTTTGCTGAACTTTTTATCACAGAAAGGAATGTAAAAAAAAATAAGGTCTTTTAATTAAATTCCAATTGTATACATGTTTAAATTGCGTAAAATTTGACTAATTTTGTAGTGACATAAAATTTTCTTCCAGAAATGTCATTGAAAATATTTTTATAGGCGTTATCGTTGAAACTTAAAAAATAACTCCCTAAACTAAACTCGAATGCTGCGTGCTTCGTAGTTCAGTTAAGAATGATGGTGCAACACGTTGAAAGAGAAGATTGCCAAACATTTTAATGGTTTTCATTATTTTTTTATTCGTACGAGGCATGGTTGGAGAGCATTGAATATCGCGAAAATGTTTGGTGCCAACATACATTTGAAAACGACGTAGTTTCGTACAACACGTGTGATTGGGTGATAAACGTCTGGCACAACATAGCCGTCTACAGACCAATAGCACGCATAAAATATTACGATAGCGGAATTCTTATTGGTACAGTCAAATAGGGCACTAACTCCACTTACAAGCGAAAGTAAATAATCTTTTGATAAGCCCAATGTACGTCGAAACTCAGCAAACTGTCAAGTTTACCCACGATAGATCATCATCTAGGTTTGTATTGTAGACATATATTGTGGATATTTGTTACAGCAATGACAATATTTTAGAGTTCATAGTTTTTGTATAATGGTATGTAAAAGACCAAACTTGCATAAAAACGGGTTTCTACAAGGAACGTAAACCAACTGACTTACAAAAACTAAATAATTAACATGGACTGCGTCAAGATATGTATAAAAAGCAACATTGAGTGTTTTGAATTTGAAATAAAAAATTTGCAATTTTCTGCAGTTTTTTAAATATAAAAAAATCAGTGCTGTTTTTATACATATCTTGACGTCCATGACGCTGTTAAAATAGTCTCAATGTATGCCTACAAAACAAACCATACCTCGTACAAATATAAAAATTATTAATACAATTGAAATTATTTGTGAACTCCCCCCCCCTTCCCATCGCATCAAAGGGTCGCTTCATTGATATGTTAATTTTTTGCTTGTGTCCTTGTTGCTAATTTTTCATAATTTTTTTTTTCATTCAGAGTCTATCATGACCTGCTTCATACTTAATAGATTTTCGTTAAGTTTAAATGTACTTACTGTCATCCATTATGTTTTATGTGAGACTGAAATCCATAAGTAATTAGTTAATCCTTAATTACGATTTCACGAACCACGACAGTAATGATAAATAAGAAATTTTCACGTTTAAATAACTGTTAAGACATTCTGTTTGCTTTACTTGACTGACTTTGTTTTAAATAATAATAATAATAATAATAATAATAATAATAATAATGTATGCTAAACGTTATGTTAAGAACAATTTTAATGAATCAAATATTTTAAAGAAAACACCACCGTACGGTTAACTCTTAAATTGGGATTTTATAGTTCGCTAACGCATCATATTCGTGTAAATGTAAATGAATTGTTTGCCATTGTATAATCAGAGTCACATTGCATGTATATAGCATTTTTATGCAAAATGGAGTTTGCACCTTTGACATGCTGACCTATAATAATGTCGTGCAGAATTGCTGTAAATACTTTCAAAATCACGGTGCGTCATTTAGCCAATTGTATTAAAAATATCTTGACGTCACACGTGCTAAACATTAATACTGATTTCCGTAATTTTCTATAGTTTTGGACGTGTTGCCTTTGTGGGCCAACTTTCCAGCCCTTATTATTCTTACTTATTTCACTTACTTAATTCAACGACCTGAGCTATACGTATTATTTTTACTCGTCTTATACTTGATGGAAATTTATGTTGAAGCCTTTTTTTTCCATTCGAAATTAATTGAAACAATATACATTTATATTACAAAGGTTTGTTCAAACGTCTTAGTTTTAATTATATAATACCGGCTGGAAAAGCCGCGGGCAATATCTGTTGCGTAATAATCTTAAACATACTTGTAAATATTAAAACAAATAAATGAATGTACTGTGTAATATGTTACATTGCTTCTGTTGTTCATTTAAATTTAACGATTGGCATACAACATTGTATACAGTATCATTCTAATGTAACGCTCTGTAGGTTTGCTTTGTAGTTTTACTCTATTTTTTGTCAGAGTAACACCGCGTTCCGGTAAGTGTTTATTTGTTTTATGGCATGTTTTTACTGTGTTTGCTTGATAGTGAACGTAAACAATAGTCTGGCATGCAAATTCATGTTCAGTGCCTTTGTCATATCATCTCAGTGTGATCATGTTTACAGAGAATTGGTTTTTCGTATACTAAAATTACTGCATGATTTGATTACATTGAATCACGTATGCATAAATCAAAATCTTATATTTAGAGCCACGATTTTATGGCGAAAAGATTTTTGCAACATTTGGTTTCAATGCGTTAAGTTCACATCTGCAGCTCTGCTGCATCGTCTGTGATTGGATGATTTCACCCTCACTTTCCTTGGCAAGTTACAGACCTACGGAGTCATAATAATCGTATTCTGATTGGTGCAGTCAAATGAGAAACGTGTCTGAACAAAGACACGCTGCCAGTAATCATGAAGCAGACCTGCCGATGCGCACAGGAGACAGTGAAACAGAGTGGGGCAAAAATCTTTTCGCGACAAAATTCTGGCCCTGTTCTTATTTTATCTTTTGCAACTAGTGACAGGAAGGAATGCAAAAATAAAAATAGAATTATTGAGAGGGAGTGACCTCCACCCCCCCCCCTCCCTCCGTCATCACGTGATGTTAGTATTCACAATTTGGGAACTATTGGGTGCTTTATTTGTGACAACTTGGGCAAGTAATGATTCCAACTCCCCATTTTCGGCAGGACAAGTTTTCTTCATTCCTTGCCCCGACACTAGACGGATATATAATTTTTATCAGATAAGAGTTTTCTCTTATCGTCTTGACACCTTCAGTTGTTTTCTTATCATACTGCTTACTCTTCTCTTTGGGTATGATAAGATTACGATGTAGCAAGATATGTACAGTTACGTAAACTTCTGGCGTGTGTTCTACGAGTAGTTTTGCTTGGTTGCCATTTTTTTTTCGCGAGACGTTAAGGGGCCCGCCTCGTGGCACATGTGTGTGTGAGTGAGGTATGGTGCTAAGGGCGACGTCGTATGGGCCATACAACGGTGCGTCGCCTCTACGCTTAAGGCGTGCAGTCTTCGCGGAAAAACAAATTTCCTATGGGACTTTAAGTGGTGACCCTATTGTTTTATTTACGAAATCACTTTACTTAAGTCCAATACACTACCCTTAAGTGGTTTCACATGTATTCGGCTAGTATATTTTCCGTTATAGCAGCCTGAAAACCCCGTTTTAACCCATTTTGACGTGCCCTAAAAGGGGATTTCTAATACGTGTGTTGTCTTGAAAGTACTTAAGGGCAGTCGTCTGAAGTGTGTGTTCTTTTCGTAGAGAAACGGCGTGAATACACGTGTATTAGTTTCGGTGTAAAATTTTTTCTTCAAACACGCTGCAGTGTGATTTTATGGCAACGAGGCGGGCCCCTTAAATTGTATTTTTGATACGTGGATGGATAATAATTATAACTTAAGCATTTACTAAACGGAGACAGTGACCAAAGAAGTTGTTATTTAAATAATTCCATACTATGAACGTCCACGTATTTGCATGTTCTTGCCAGCATATGCAGCTAAAGAAACGTGAAGTGGAAATAGTGGTGACTGTGTGTTTGTGTGAGTGAGGCACTGCTCCAAGGGCGATATTGACCGGCTTATCTGGTAAGGTATCGCCTCTACCGCAAGACACTTAAACAACGTGCAGTGGTATCGTAGAACACTCGTCTGACTGACACTTGCAGTGGTGACCCCATCTTTCTATTGGTGGAAAGTGTAAAGCAAAGTTGAATACACCTTACTATCATAGTTTCACACAAATCCCGCGAGTAGTAGTTTATATATAATGGATTGAAAATTCAGTTTTTATCAATTTTGAAATGTTCCGAAATTATCTTTCTAATAACCGTGATGTTTTGAAATTACCATTCTGTCTTTGTTTGAAGTGTTTATTCTTTTCGTAAATGGAGACATTAGAAACAGGTTTAAAAGTTTCTTAGAAAAAAAAAGTGTTCTGCAAGCACGCTGCAACGCTGTTATCAATATTATCAAGGTAGGCGGCCGCCTTAACATGTAGGTCGGTGGCGCTGGAGGGGGGGGTGGTGAATTGATGTATGGAGTAACGCCGGAATGAAGTGGCTGTGGGAAACAGGAGATCCCCAAGAAAACCCGCTCTCCAGTATAAAGAAATGTGTTAGATGCATTTACGTACGTCCAGCTGTAGGACGTAAGTTTACGGTCATCCTTCACTAAGATTTACAAAAAGGCCACAAAGTTCAGAAAGTATGTCTGCACCCGTATCCACACTTTTTGTTTTAAAATTCATACACACCACTTTCTAGATATAGTTATATTTCATCAGGTGTATGAAATGAAACAATTGTTTCTGTATATATTTTCTGGAAAGAAACCTTTTCCTATTGCTTTCAAATTGTGCAAGTTAAAATATATATTAACTGTCATACAGATGTTTTTATATGAGAACTAAAAATTTTATATGTTAAGTTCAAAATTAAAATTTATGGGATTTTATATTTTAATTTTGTTTATGTGAGTTGGTTACAGCTTAACTAGGCTTGTTTTTCTTTTGTTGCTTTTATTGTGTTACTCGAGGTTCTCAGGGACGACATTGCACTACAGTGGCCCATGCCCACAATATTTCACTTGATTATTAACTCCCATTGTAAGATTCTTTCAAAGAAACAACAAAAAGCTTCAAGAGTTCGTACTTGTCCGATGTCGTCTCGACAACTGTTTCTTTCTCCTCTCTCAGTCGAGACTGGCTCGTAAGCAACTTGAAGGTGTGCGAAATATCCCTATCCTAGGCGATGTAAGGTCACGCAGACCTTGATGTTCCGCAATGGGAAATGTCAACTTAGAAGCGTGCGAGAGACAGTAGTGTTTGCTCTACCAACTTCTCTCACAACTCAAACGTTACAAAACAGACCACGTAAGATAAACAAAATTACTAGGAAGTTTGCCTTCCGAATTTGACGCCGGGTACTTGGAGTTGACGTAAGCCTGTTATTTCACGGTGTTTGTTTGGGCCGTG
>PNEQ01048130.1:0-12282 GCA_003012365.1 Medauroidea extradentata
TCAGTGAGACAGATGATAGGAAATTCATTTAAAAGAAGTTGTGAGCTAAATTCCACAGCTTTCGTTCGAAGACCACGAACATTCTGATAGTAAATGAATGGATTTTTATCTGTCATTCGCTAACAGATCCCGGGCCTCCGAAACCGTTGACTTGGGGATTACCGCACTAACTAAGTTTATTCCAGACGCTTCAGTAAGTAGCGCACTATCTTGTAGAAGAGGAGTGGACTGCACAAACAGTTGCTCAGGTTTAAGCGGACCTCTGTACTCGTTAATTAGTATGCCGACGGGCCAAAACATTTAGTTATAAATGACAGGTAAATCTTTTTCCTCGACAGCGACATGAAAAGATGCATAGGTGTCAAATTTCGTCTTTAATCTGGCCACTCGAAGGTAGCTTAGGTTCACTTCCGATTTGATGTAGTCAATAACTTCTTTTTCGGAAACAGAAGGGTCGAATCTAGTGACGAATATTGCCTTAGACCTAGGTTTCACTGCTTTTGTAATCACTTTTAATCTGCTTGAGTTTCTGGCACCAATTTGGCTAGAGTCAGCTTTTGGTGGTACCACTGTGTTGTTGTCAGTGTCCGTCTTTTTTGATCGTGTACGCCTGGAGACAGCTGTAAAGCCATCGTCAGCATCCTTTCTGGAGGAGGCAGAGTTGCTGACCGACGAAACAGCTGACGTAGCGCTGGACTGCTGAGCTTGCGAAAGTTTTGAAGACCCATGTGGCTGCTGCTTGTCTGGTCTCTGTGCTTCATGTTGCTGGCCATTCTTAGCTGCCGAGCTAAAACTCTGGGGTTTCACTGACTGAGTGAATGTTTCTAAGTTCTTCAGGGATACCTTAATCTCATCAATGTCCTTTCGCTGTAATATGTCCTGATCTTGAGTAGACTTATCTAGACCCAAGTAATTTTCCACCTTTTTTAGAGCGTCCCTTATGAAAGAAAGCTCTTTGCCCTGGTCATGAACTAGGGTCTTCAGGATGCAGTTTTCATTAGAAAGTTGATCCAGCTTGTCGGCTAAGCTATTTAGAATAGAAACAATATTGTCCTGACCCAATTTCAGCGCAGCAATATCTGAAATAACCGGCAGGGTGGCACCAAAGCCTGGAAAATCGTCTGAGGATTTGTCACACACGTTAGAAGGTGATTCATCGGAACCAGAAAGCACTTTAGATTTCGGCGAACGAAACATATTTCCGACAACAGAGAATACTTAGCCCTCTGAGAACCGGATTAGCAGGAGCATTCGGGAAACACAACCTGCTCTGGCGAGTGCTTGAACTGAGATTAAATCACTTAAACGTGTTTGGGTGAAACTAGTGCTATCAAAGTGTAATACAGGGGTTAGTGTGACGTTGTGTGTTGTCTTTTTTTTCTTTACAACAATGCTGACAGGACCTGTTTGCTTCTTTTGTTTAATTTTTCTGTTCAGTTTTGTTTCAAAGTGAGTGCAGGCCACGACAGTCCAATTAAATGTTTAAATTGTGAATAAAACTAGGAACATTAGTTATGAAAATGTAAGTGTGTACAAGTGTGGGAAGAAAAACATTTTGTGCATTTGGTATTGCTGAGTAAAGTTTACAATTTTATCAACATTTTATTGCATTCAAAATAAAAAAATTACAAGTGTCTGTGGCTAATTGTTCTGAGTAGTTTAAAAGTGACGGCTATGATATTGCTGTTTTAATCAGAAGAATGTGTTCATTTTATAATACATTATTTGTTGACCTGTTAGATTAAGATTCTACACTGAAAAATCAAATAGGCAAATATCTGTTTTTATATATTATGTACTAGCATACTGAAACCTAATAGGCTTGTTGAGTAAAACTGACTGTAAAATTACTTTTCTGTTATTAAATAATGTGTAAATATTCTGCACACTGATGAATAACATGAATTCTTATTTTGTGAGATATGTATAACACTGAAAATATGCACAAGGTATACCTTCAGTTGAACGTCCAAAAAAATTGTACTTAAAATGTTTCAGATGGAAGTAGAAAGTAAGCATTTAGGATGTGTGTGTGAGTGATTAGTTACAAGTAATTGTGAAGGCTCAAGTGTTGGGTGTGTTACATGGTTGGTACCCTTGGAGCAGGTGTCACCACGAAGGAACAGCAGATCACAGCGACTACAGGTACAGCATCAACGTAGCATCACGTCCAACACCTCCAGCGAGATACCAGACAGCGCTGATGTTGTCATCATTGGTGAGACTCAACATACATTGCCTGGCTTGTCCTAGCATATACAGCAGCTTTGTGGTTAACCGAGCATGTCTCAAGTCAGCTTCTGAAAATATCCCCGCCCATTGCAGCATGGTGCTTCATAAGAGTGGAGAGGTGTATGTATGTATGTATTGATGTCGTTGTGTTGGCAGTCCTAGCGATAGGAGCAGGTACGTATGGCAGAGGGTGGGTGGAGGGGGGGAGTGATACACAGCTGTTATGTACGCTCAGTTAACCACTAGCTGGCTCTAACTTCCTGGTGCACGGCTGGAGTGTCGAGAAGTAACGTAGAAACACGTACGCTCAGCACTTCAATGTAAGTAGAATGTATATTCTGACAATTGTACCCTCTGATGGAATGTTATATAATGTGTTGCTACTCAAAGTTTAAAGTTCTAAATTCCTGCACTTTGACAATTTTATTTTACAATGCCACCTCAGCTAACAGTTAAATGAAATGATAAAGTACTGTACTAATAGTTACAAATATAATTGTCAGTGGAAGGAAGGGTCGAGAGAGGCAGTGTGTGTCATGTAGTACTATACATGTATATGTATGTGTCAGGTGGCGGGAGCGCTGGCTGTAACGCCCTGTACCAGCTAGCGAGGCGCGGCGTGCGCTCCGTGCTGCTGGAGAGGTCCAAGCTGACGGCCGGCACCACGTGGCACACCTCCGGTCTAGTGTGGCGCCTGCGACCCAACGACGTCGAGATACAACTGCTCGCGACCACGCGTGATCTTCTCATGAGACTACAAGGAGAGACTGGCATGGATCCAGGCTGGATCAACAACGGTGGCCTCTACATCGGCAACAAGAAGGTGTGATGCCCCCTCTTCCTAGCTGTTACGTCACTTGTTCTGGCACCACCTGGTGGCTGCCGTCTGGTGTCCGGGGTGAACTAGCAGCACTTTGCAACTAGTGTACAATCTGACAGTTGAGTGCAGTTCTGGTGAGGGCAAACAGGAACACCACTATAAAACCTGTGGGCAGCATTCACCGAGTACTGTGTGAGTGGAATAACGTACCGCCCAGACACCTGCATGTAAGCTCCGAGTACACGGAGACCCACACTGCGTCTGGTCTGCATGGCTATGTGTACACGTGTCATCATGACTTGAGACTCTTGCCTCAACTGTACTTGTGTGCACTCTGTGTCTGTGAGCATGCGCGTCTGTATGACGGTGTGCACATTCGCATGCCTGGGTGTTTGTATGTGTGTGCATTGTTTTATATTAGCAGTATCAACAGCCTTTAATTATTATGGCGTTAAGACTTAATTCATTCTACTTGGCTTACAATCTGCTTTGTTTTCGTTCTGTCGGTCCATCATTGCTTCTTCACTGTGATAAATTATCCTCTCCCTTGTTCCTCAGCAATCCTGCAACGTCCGTGAACTTCCTGAGGCATTTGTATTCTCAGATCTGGCCTCGATCTCGGCCTCCACTCTGTGTACCTCGGCTGCAGTAGTACCAACCTCAGTCCTGTTGTTCCAGTAACTCAGCCATGTTCAGCACTATGTTGTTACCTGTGCTCTTGTTTCTCCCGACAACTGCACTCATCTCTACAGTGCTTGGACGTCACTCTGTGAAACATCTCACGTGTCTCCTTATTGCCACAGTCAGTTTATGCAGTCATATGCCGTGTTCTTAGGCTCCTTTCACACGAGAGACTTGTCTGTCGGCGACTTGTCGCCCGGCGACTGTAGTCACCGGAGACTACAGGAAGACTTGTGGCAGACAAGTCGCCAGAGACATCAGAGACGAAGTGTTTGTCCTTTAGTATAATGTTAGGGGTAGAAGAGGTTGTAGGTGTTCTGGCATTACTGAAGTTTTTCAAAATGAGGAGGAGAAGGAAGAGGAAATGTTGGATACATCCAATCCTTAGTGACAAACAAAATAGAGGGTTATTTTGGATTCTCTACGATGACGTGCGTCGAGACAGAGAAAAATTTTTCCATTATTTCAGAATATCAATTGAATCATTTGATGACTTGTGTGAGAGATTGAGGTTGTCTCTGCAAAAACAGGACACAAATATGAGGAAGTTGATATGTGTCGAGGAAAGATTAGCAGTAACACTCAGGTAAGCATAAAATAAATGTTAAGTTGTATTTATAATTTTATACAGATAATTGTTTTACGTGAAGAGTATTTTGTAACCATTTGGCTATACACTTACATAGTACAAGCTAACAAAGCTTGA
Source organism: Medauroidea extradentata (assembly GCA_003012365.1). Classification (NCBI taxonomy): domain Eukaryota; kingdom Metazoa; phylum Arthropoda; class Insecta; order Phasmatodea; family Phasmatidae; genus Medauroidea; species Medauroidea extradentata. Next base: position 4,440 of record PNEQ01048130.1, read on the forward strand.
TGTATCAGATGAAGGTCGTTAACAATGGGCGACAGTACTTGCGTTGGCCGTTGTTGTAACGGTGGAAGGGGCAGCTGAGGGTTCAGGAGTTGGTACCGGCGTTACGTAGGGTTGGTAGCCATGAGCATGTAGGTTTAGGTTAGGAATGGTTGTGGGCATTGTGGAGGCGTTACTTTTATACTTAGCAATAACTGACATAATTTCACATTTAGCCGTCAATTTATGGTTGGATGGAATGTCTTTAATATCTTTTACCAATGACAGCAAAATCAGTTTGTCTTCGTTGTCTGTTTCTGTTTGAGGAACAGAACGTTGCTCGATGCGTCTGTGGAGCACATCACATAATTTATGATAATCCGAGTCCTCTGTTTTCCTCTTCTTCTTAGCCGTATTGCTACTAGCACGTGCCTCTCCAGTATTCTCTGGCTGTGCAGGATGCATTGGACTACGCACAGTTTCTTCTTCGCCCTCCAAGTTGGAAATACAGTGCATCCCTGCTAAGAAGTTTTTCAGGGGAGTGGCAGAAAAAAACTTCTTACAGGAGAAATACAAAACCATTCATCAGGATGGAATATTTGGTTCAGAATCGTGTTTGGTAGCTCCCATTACCTAACCATCAATGGCAGTCATGTTTTAATATTCAGAATAATGTATGTTAAGAAAGAAAATATCCTACAAAAATATATAAACAATGTTAATATAAAACACAAAAGGATAATAATTTTTATAAAGACGAAACAATAACATACCCCAACATGTTGTTGAATGTTTTTCTGCAAACCACCATATTATTGTTTTCACTAAACCATCATACTGTTAAAAATTTTACATTAAGTTCTTACCACTGCAATATTAGTTTTAATGAAATTAGTCTACTTCCTCTTAAAATAGTCATGAAGGAAGGTCTGCTTCAAGCACTTCTCAGACTGAGCCATGATGTAACTTTCTAGACTCCACAAGTTTTTCCACAGATCGCTGAGCACATTTTCTGTTGATTCAACATAATGTTTCAAATGTTCAATGTACCCTAGGGCTTCTGTGTGTGTTGGTGGTTTCTAGGGAGCATCCTCTTCTTCCCCTTCTTCTCCTCCATCTTCCTTTCCTTGCTCCTCACGTTCCTCTCCTTGCACCTCACGTTCCTCTCCTTGCACCTCATGTTTCTTGCACAAATCACAGATTGACTGTGGCTCACATGGAAGCAGGGAATCGTCAGATGTTACATACTCCTCAAATTTGTTGGTAAAGTTGAGTTTCTGTTGCAAAAGTGTCCAAGCTTCAGCACACACAGAGCTGCTTTTTGCTGAATTATCAGTGTCATCCACAGAATCACCAAACCCTGCTTTTTGGAAGCAATTTGCAATGGTGCTTGACTCGATTGCCTTCCATGATGAAGAAATAAAACACATTGCTTTGAGAACATTTATCCTGTATTTTTGGGTGTTTACATTCTTCATCCTGGTTATTATTCTTCCAGATTAACCTTGTGTGTATTTTAGAAATTTGGTGGGACCAAGGAAAATAAATAATACTTACGGGACCGGCACACTTTTGGGCGAACTTCTTACAGGGGAAATGAGTGAAAGTGACTGTTAAATTTAAACTTTATAAATGGGTTGTAATTGCATGTAAGTATATGGTAATGTTCAAGGGACTGCAAAATGTGAACTTCTTAGATGGGAAAACTTCTTAGAGGGGAACTTCTTAGGTGAGATGCACTGTAGTCCTGTAAAATAGTGAATATTGTTAATTTGTCAGATAATAACGTTACAGAAATAATATGATGCGTCTTATGCTGGTACTGACCTCTCTTGAAAATTTGGTTGTAAAAATGACAGGTCATCGAAATATATGTATTTTTTACGATTACTTGGCGCAGATCCAGAAATCTGAGTTTTTTTTGCTCTCAACTCTCTTGCAAAACTATAAGTTCATTTGTTGTCATTGAAGCAGTTGATAATAATTCAGATGCTTCAATTTTTAACAATAGTGTTTTCAAGTAGAAGTTGTCAGCAAACCGACTTCATATTCGTACATCTCGTTCACTGCCAGGGGAAACTACCAACAAAGTCCCTTTCGTTTTCGTAGGTGATGAGGCATTTGGTCTATCTACACACATCATGAGACCATACGGTGGTAAACATTTGACACAGGAAACGAGTATATAACTACCGACTTTCTAGAGTTAGAAGATACGTGGAATGTTCCTTTGGACTTCTAGCAAATAAGTGGGATATTTTCCACAGACCACTCAATGTATCTGTTGGGTTTGCTGAGAACATTGTTAAAGCCTGTACCATTCTGCATCACTTTGTACGGGATAGAGATGGGTTTCGTATCGAAGACACGTTCACTTATGAAGGATTCGAAGATATTGATCAGCTTGATCAAACAAACGCCGGAAAAAGTCCTATGCAAATACGGGATACATTTGCTGATTATTTATCTTCTACTGGTGAATTAGCATGGCAATATTCCCGCATTTAAGATTACTGCCTATAAAACAATCTACAGAACGTTCAGAAACACTTAATTCGTCCTTTTAATAAGAACTCATTTTATTACTTTCATTGTAAACATGTATATTATGTAAAATTATTCGTTCAATTTCCTTTTAAATATCTAAATGATGATGTCAATTTGCCAGGCTACTGAGTATGTAAATATTTGGATTAGGCTATATAGGACGTTTGAAATTGGCGTCAAATATTTTGGTGACGTGTTCCGCACATAAAAATATAAAAAAGGTTCATATGAGCATGGGGCTTAAAAACGATACTTCAGGAGGAATTTAAGTATTTATTCTCGAACAATACGTGAACATAAAAGTATATTGAACTGAAATCTACTTCAAGTTTTTGCTTAATTTTATTGGATAGGTCTCAGAAAATGTTTAAAAAATTCAGTAATCGAAAGTAGTTTATTCCAAACTTCTGTTCAATCGACTTCAAGCTTCATTTTAATTTTTTATTTACAGCAATAAACAATTTATTTATATTAGTGAATTTGTAAACATTTTTACAGGACAGTAGAAGAAAAATTATGTTGAAGCTTAAAGTGTATTTTAGTAACTTTTTTAACACGACATGGTAAAAATTTTGCTCTACTTTCTTCTTTGCAATTTTGCTCGTAAGATAAACCGCTTTTGGGTACTGAAGAGTTAAAACGTTTTTCCGGGAGAAATCCCAGTAAAAATTTAAAAAACCGAAATGGTTGCAGAGGAAATTGTTTATGTGGTAATCTGCCAATTTTTCTGCAAATTTTGATGCCAAAAACTTTTACTTGCTTCCTTGGCGTCACAATTTTTTAATAACCTTAATGTTCAAGGACAAACACTTAAATTCCTTCCGAACTATAAACTTTTATATACCCATGTTTAAATTAACTTTTCATTGTGTTTTTATGTAAGGGACATTCACCCTAAATATTTTAGGATAGTAAAGACACATCCTGTGGCTGTATATACCTGTGTGTGTTTGTATTGCTAGTTAAAAATCATCCCATTATGAAGAAATAGGCCTATGTTAAAATTGTTCATGCATAATGCAATCAGTATAACTACTTACCGGGACTTTAGCTATTGTTTTTTTATAAAAGGTTTAATAGATAATGTTGTTAAGTTCCGTTACGACAAACCAGCATGTGTTTTATGTTTTTTCAGAATATTTCATATAGACCCTAGGTTCCAATTAATTTCAATATTTCTATACTCAATTCGGTTGTAATGCCACGCATGTAATCCTACTTATGCTAATACTGTGTAAATCATATTAATAAACTTTAAAATACCTAATGATAATAATGACAACATTTGTACATACTTATTTCATTTTTACTGCTGTTTTCTAAGGAATCAAATCCGTGATGAAACTCACGGCACACTTCTGCCCGTGCATCTTATTTCTTGGTTTTATTTACATAATCCACTGACGAAATGTCCCATATTTTGGATCGCTGCCGAATTTCTTGAATAAACTTCTCGGTATCGAAAAACATTTCACCGGATGCAATCAGAAACAAGTCTGACGTGTGAAAGCAACAATACAACTGAATGCCCCAGCAGTCGCTCGCGGGTCTTGCAGTCTCTCCGCGACAGCAGGTACCGGGCGACTGATAACTTGTCTTCCGGCGACACGATGGCGACAGTCTACCGTGTGAATACTACCATTCTTTCGTATGTATCAGCTGTCGCCGGTAGACAAATCTACCATGTGAAAGGAGCCTTAGTGTTTGTTAAACTTGCTGCGAGGCCTGGCAAGTTGCTGTTCTAATGAGTTGTTGGTTGGCTCTTTGAAATAGTTATTGAAATCAAAAGTGAACTGATAACTCTTTTTACTAAACAAGTGTAGTTATTGAGTAGATATGTTGTTGTCCTAAGCAAAGACGCATGAAGAAGCTTCAATCAGAATGTGAGGATGACCACTCTGGTTCCAGGAACGAATGAAGGAGTACGAGAGACTGGTGACGGCAGGACACAGCTTTGGTATAGAGTCGTCGATGCTGAGCCCTCAGGAAGTGAAGGAGAAGTTCCCGCTGCTGAACGTGGACGAGATTGCCGGAGGTCTGTACAGTCCGGGAGACGGAGTGCTGGATTCCACAATGTTCTGTGCGGCTCTCACGAGATCCGCCACCAGAGCTGGTTCCCAGGTACTGCTTCGCTCTGCCTCCTCCATGCGCTGTGTACTGTACAGTGTCTCTCAGTACTTTGATAACGAACACGGTAGTGTGTAGCTTGTTTGACTGAGAGATGTACACATACAGCATTGCCACTTGGGTCACAGGCACATTCTCATCTTCAAACACCAAATCTCTAGCAGTTACGTCATGCACAGAGGTCACAAACATACCTTACAACTACATTCGGCTCTAAGTTTCTTGCAAATTGGAATTGCTTTAAGGTGATATCCTGCCAGCTTCTGCAGTGGCTTGCAGTGCGCTGCGGTTATTGCCTCCTTGGATGAACCCTGATTGAACTAAATGTTATGGTTCCTGAAAATCTTGTCACTAAACTGATGTTTCGTAAAATCTGTGTTCGGTAAATTGGGAACTCCAGGTCATTGTTCCCAATAATCTTTTCGCTAAATTAATGTTTAGTTAAATCTAAGTTCATAAAAACCAGGGTTCTATGTAGAACTATCCTACCCTCACAGCAGTCCGAGAGCTCTTGTCCTGTCCTTATATTGTGCTCTCATTCTCAACATGATTCAATAAACGACATTCCTGGCCAGAGTTATTGGCGAGACTTCCTGTCCTGATGTAAATACTAGTTAGATGTGATTTCTGGCAGGTACTGTTTTTATACAACTTATTTTCTTATTGTCATTGATGTGTTATTGCTCAGAGGGTAACTGATTGCCTTCTTTTTAAAATGTTCACAATACTAATGTGATACAAGTAGTACAAGGAGCATTACAGAATATTTTGTTGCTTAGAGAAAGTTTGCTGAGCTACCTCCTGTATGTATGTTGTCTGCAGGTGATAGAGAACTGTCCAGTGAAGAGCATACTCACGGGGAAGAATGGTTTTGGCTCGAAGCAGGTAACAGGAGTGTCGACGCCTTATGGAGTGATCAAGACGAAGTGTGTCCTCAACTGTGCTGGTGAGTGTGTACACTTGGTCCAGATCTCACCAGTCCACTGTTTGCAGTATTGATTTGTAAAGAGAACTTATGCTGTAACATACCAAATGGTTCACATATACAGCTTTCATTTTTATTGTTGTGAGACAGTGTTTATTTTTTCCTTAAGGAAATTTAGTTTTTCACATTAGAGTATTCGTGTTTGGCAAGGAATCACCATCTCACTCACACGTGGAGATGTTGGACTAGTGACAGTTCAAAGTTAATCCTCAGTGTGGCTGTAAAATGACTACCAGCTCACAAGATACAGTTCAGAGTAGCTTGCAACCAACGTGCCAGATTGCCTCTGTGCACAGTCTTGTGGCATACATTTGTAAAACTCTGACCTTTAAAATCATTCATACGGTGTACAACAGGCAGATCTGTCTGCCCCATGTCAGTTGGTACGATGCATGCCTTGGAGTGAGAGGCTTGTTACAATAGTCAATCATTTTCAAAAAGAGAATTGTCAAGAGTACTCACAGACTAATAATTTTCATAAAGGAGCATACATGTATATAAAACAGATGGGTAATACATGTTTCTTGCGCCAGTGCCTGGTCGTGAAGTAAAGCCAACCAATGAAGCTAGTCTGCATCAGCAAAACTTCCATTATTTAGTTTTATATGCGTGGATGTTTACTGGAAAGTGTTTTACTTTACATTAAGTACAACATGTAGTAACTACTAACTGCTCTGTAGTTATGAAATATGAGATGTGTGTAAGAAGGCTTGCAGGAACGTTATATGTGCGTACATGTAGACATGTTGTTTTAACATTCGCTGAGACACTGGATAGTCTGGGAGGCCACGCCGGGGTCAAGCTTGTAAGATAATATGTCTGAGTTGCACAGTTCATATCAGCAACAAAAACTCAACAGGAAATATGGCCCAACACAAGCACCCAATATTTTAACATCTGTCGTAAAAACAAGTCTAATAGCAGACACTTCAACTGTCCTGGAACTTGCAGCGGCCAGTATCAACACTACGTGATACAACTATTGGTTTAAGGAGGGTGCGGGAAGGGACCTTGCATATTTGAAAGAATAACGTAATGTGGACATAAGAAATTGTGCAAGTTTAGTAAGTGAGCTCTACTCCACAGCATGAAACACAGCTTGCACGCAGCGCGAGTGTGGCTGCGACCCATCTCCACTCTGTTCCTGTCTTCCTCTCATCTTAACACACACTCACTTTATCTCACTCTATTCCTAGACCTTCCCAGTGGTCTCTTCTCTCTCATCCGTAGTTCGTGCATTCTCATTGGTAGCCTTACATCTTCGGTCATCTTCACATGAACCTGCTGCTATCTATCCCTCCTTGCCAAGGTTCTTCAATTTGTCTCTCCCTAGATAAGCTCTTGTAAGCAGCAGAAATTATATACATGTGATTATTGATCACAGACTTTAATTTACTGCATACTCCTGGCTTTGAGATTCTGCTGCGCATCACTGTTTTCTTGTTTGTCAACGTTTCGACAATCTCTGAAGATGCCTTCTTCAGGTAGTCTGTTGACCGTCTGACAGGCACAGCCGTTACAATCCCTGTGTAGGCCAGTGCCTGGGTCTCTGGATTGCAGTCTTCTAGTTGGCTGGGCTTGTCTGTCAGTCACGTGTTAGCTAGTTCCTGATTGGATGTGGTGGTCAGCCAATGCTGGTGCGTCTCTGGAATGCAGCTTTATAGTAGGTTGAGCGAGTTCTTCGGCAAAGCACAATTGCTTGTGTTGCATTACCACACGACAGACTGTATCAAGGTCGGATGCAACATCCACAACGAAAAACTTTACAGACACAAGTGAGCCACGTTGAGAGTGCTACCACTTACCGCCATTTTGGTTGTGCGACTGGCTGGTAGGCAGGAACACCAGCGCCACCAGCCACAGGCTGCCAACTTCACAGCAGCATAGGCGGGAGATTCAAAATCCCATGTTCGAAGTTTGTGTTTCTTTCATACCTATTCAAGTTTGTTTATACACGAAAACACTTTAACTATGTACACAATTTACACACTCTACATCCCGGCCGCTTTGAAACTACGGTTTCAAAACGTCACAAGGCAGGGGACAGAGCTTCACTGCAGGCCGTTTACTCAGTCCTGTGGTAGTGCGGACTGTCGCCACTCTGGAAACTCCATCACTGCCTGGATGAAGCGCCACCACACGTGCCAGTTGCCATTGCAGTGGAGGGAGCCTGTCATCCTTCACCAGAACCAACTGATCGGACTGAAG
>PNEQ01048131.1:0-12282 GCA_003012365.1 Medauroidea extradentata
AATTTATTAAAAAATAAATAAAATATCTGTGTCCTGGGCTTATAGAGGTTGTAAAACACCACGTCTCGATAGGTTACTGTAGTGAAACTCCTGTATAGGTTGTTTCTCGCTGCTCGTTCCTGCTTTTCGGATCGTCTGCCTTGATTATTGACCAACTTAGTTTTATTCTTAATAATCACGTTTCTTATAAAGAAAAAAATTACGTACATATTTTTTTTTAAATATTTACGTAAGCATCACTCTGACACGAACAGCACCTCAATATCGCTACTGGTTAGATAGATATCGTGGGTTGATGGAAAAAAAATTTTGTGCTTTTTCACCCTTTTGGGTGTCGAATTTCAAAATATTTTAAATTTACATCTTAGACATTTGTATAAGTATCCAACAGAAGTTTAAATCACATCGCTAGCCCGTTCATTCGAATCAAAATCGATCATTCACTAAAAGAACTCATATCACCCCTGCACAGTATTGAGAAATCGAATTTCGAAAAATCTGAAAACCGTTTTGCGATAATTTCTGTAATCATATTCCTGAAGCAGAAATTAATTGTATATCTCGACGGGTTCGATAGATATCGAGGATTTATCTAAAACACGTTCAAGGTCTTTTCACCACTTAAGAGAGTAAATTTCGAAAAACCCTTGAATTACGTTTTAGAATACTTTATTGGTATCTCGTGGACGTAAAAAACACAACATTTGCCCGCTGGGTTAATTGAAAACGCTTTTCACCACTTTTCACCCCTTTTCACGTCCTTAGGTGGCGAATTTCGAAAATTCCTGAAATCAATTTTTAGGTATTTGAGTAAGCATCAATCCTAAACAAAAATCACCACGCTATATGAAAAACTATGGGATCGATATATATCGAATGTAAGTCGAAAACTCATATTACCCCTTTTTTAACCAGTTTAGGGCCCAATTCAGAAAATATATTTTAAATGGTACTTGGGATATTTATAAAAACACCAACTTAAAGCAAAGAGCACTTCGATATCTCGATTGATTCGATAGATATGGAAGGATAATCGAAAACACATTTCACGTATTTTCACCCCTTTAAATAAAGAACTTCGAAACGTATTTTGAGTCCTGTCATAAACATATGTAAAAGTAACCAATTAAAGTTAAAATCACGACGGTAGCCAATTGTGTTTCAAAGATATAGACGATTCATAAAAAACACATTTTGCCCCTTTTTACTGCCTGGAGGTGAATTTCAAAAAACCTAAAACTACTTTTTGGGTATTTACGTAAGCAATATTTTGAAGTGAATATCAACTCTCTGTCCCGAAGGTTTCGATAGATATCGATAGTTGATTGGAAACACATTTAAAGTCTTTTCACCCCCTTAAATGTTAAATTTCGAAAAATCCTTAAATTGGCCAATATGCATTTTTACGAGTTGCCTATTAAAGTAAAAATCACGATGATAGGCCGTCGGGTTCGAGCTCTATCGACGTTTCTTCGGAAACACATTTCACCCCTTTTCACCCCTTTAGAGGTCGAATTTCGAAAAATCCCTTCTTAGTGCTCACCTACGACCTGAGGGGAACCCCCACAAAAAATTTCACTATTCTAGATCCAGTGGTTTGGGCTGCAGTTTGATATGTCAGTCAGTCAGTCAGTCAATCAGTCAGCTTTCATTTATATATATATATATATATATATATATATATATATTAAATGTTTAATTCAGATGTTATTTTTAGCATTTAAATCTTTAATACTTCTACAGTTACAGTAAATATAAAATATAATAACATTTATTACTATTCAGCTTAAAAAGCAATGAAGTATTAGTTGTTATTCAGTATAAATATTATAATTTGTTTCAAGTATTATCATTGTTAACACCACTGTTCATTCAAAACACAGTTTCGAGTCCCTCCGATGCAGCTATAAACGGTCTTTTCAGAATGCTGTATTTCAAACTGTACTGACCAGATGCATGTGAAACACATATAGTATAGTGCACTGAACTTTACTACAGACTTTCCACCAATAATCATATAGTATGATTGAAGTCGCTTGCTAAAATTTGAGCGGCGGGAATCTTGCATGCTAGTTCAGCGCTTGGCTCGTTGTGACGAAATAGTTTCAAAATCGCCCTTACAGGTACGTTCGAGGCACGGAAACGGTAAAGGCGATAAGGCGAATATAACACGTTCGTCAAACACCTCATCGCCTCTAGGCGCGAATAATTAATTTGCGTGCAGTTTTTTCGTAGAAAGTGTTTTTCAACGAGATTTCAAGCGATGACCCTGTTATTTTATCTATGGAAAGTATGTGGTAAAGTCCAATGCCTGTTTCTATGACTTTGTTTTGCGATTAAGGTTAATATTTTCTCACCTAAACCAACTTAAAAAAAAAAAAAAAAAACGTAATTTTTTCCAGTATTTTTGAGAAGCTTGGTAATAATATTTTTTATATTCCGGACATAGTTTTTAAAACCATAGGCACACAATTCGAAGTGCGTCTTCTTTTCGTAGAAAAACGCATTGGATGTATTTTGAATAGTTACACAAACAAATATTTTACGCACCGTGCTACAGCATGGTACAGCACCAGGTCCGTAGAGTCGTCAAATAAACTGCAACTAGCTGCATCGCATATCAAACGCATGCAGGGAGGTCATATGAACTTGACGAGCGGCAGCTCATGTCCTTGGGACTGTGGTAGCGGCCCGGGTAGGGCAAGGTTGCGAGACACAGGCCAAATAGTATTCCTCGCACGTATCCACAGCTGGAGGCTGAAAGGTCGTCTATTGTCCTGCTCTTAATTACCCGCCGCCCACGACCCCAGCCAGGAGGGCACAATGGCCGCGGGGATAATGAGATGCCTAAACACTTTCTTCCTTCACCCACCCCTTCACGTTACTCCCAACACCACTCCCCTATCTGCTAAGCCTCGCCAAACACCCCTACTTCTTGTCCTTCGACCAGATGTAATAACAGTGGTGTCTGCCCAACAGCTTCTTCTAGCACATAGCCATCGACGTACACGAAGCTGCTGCGGTAAGTGTGCGGACGTTAAAAAAGTTACCGCAGAGTAAATGTGTTTGTATATGTTTCATAAGTTTTTTTAAAGCCTAGTTGCAAGGTTGTTCATGTTTACGAGTCCGCATCACTTATTTTGATGAATTTTTTTTTCTATTAAAAATTTAGCAAAATTTAATTGAAAATATTTTGATAGCAATGGCCAATCTGCCTGGGGATATATAGACAATCTGTCTGTTGTTATACGAAATACACCATTTAAATTTCACGTCGTCTGGATACTATCGTAAATGTGGTCATAAATGTTTTCATATTTAGTTTATTAAAACAGGCAGCTAGATATTCATTACAATTTTTGTAAAACACGTAGGGTACTACACATTTTTGTACACACCAAAACCAAGGCAAAACCATAACATATTGTCACTGTATTGGTCTGATTTAGTTGTTTTAAATTCGGCATGTAATTACCTACGTCAGTTTAATTTCTTACTAACATCTATAAACGCGCGGTTTATTCCATTTAAGAAGTAACTTAACTATTCTTAGCGTTCTTACACACAAGTGACTCTGGCGGTTTAAGAGTTATTCAATCTATCTTAAAACAACCTCTAATTAATTAACTATTTATTGATTTATACGACCGTTTGTCGGCGCATATATAGGGATACAAATCAGTGACCAGGCAAATGCTGAGTTAATAAGGGAAAATGGTGAAGTTTGAGAAGTAGTAAATATCAACTTGAAGGGAGTAATGTAGGATGTAGTATAAACTATGTAATCGCATAAAGCGACTGGATATTCATATAGTTTAGGAACTGTACGTGTTTATCAACTTGTAAAGTAGGACTATTAATACATGTACAACACATACGCAAATATTTATGTTTTGTAAAATGTTATACATAATCAAAAAGTAATGTTTATCGTCATACTTTGTTTTTATTTCATTTTGAGTAATACGCCACAAGGCGACATAATATTTAGTAACCTTTCTTCTTGTAACTTAATATACCAGAAAGGTACCGATAGCGAAGTGTAAAAAATATTTACGTATATGTGTGTATTAAAACATACACATATATACATACACACACTTCTTTTTTCAAGTGCAATATTAAAAGTCGGCAAGAGCATACATCGGTCGCTTTTTGAAGTATGCACATTTAATCAACACATTCCACTTCATACCCGCATGTCATGCGGGCGAGGATTTACTGTCACTAGCTCGCGTGTAAAATCACCTGCGCCAGTCCATTCTTTTTCATTCGTTAGTTTGGTTAGCGATGTCTGTTCTATTATATATATATGTCCTTCAGTAACGTCACGTGGCTCTACGAAAATAAACATGATCGAGTAGGTCGAACTGGTCAACACTATCGTTAGCAATGTTGGAGGGCGTAGGAAAGGTCACGCCCACCAATACAGTGGATCGATATAGAATATTTTTCGGCGCACCAGGTGAATTCCACGAGGACAAATTAAATAGAGACACGGAGAAAGCACATTTTAATAGTCAACCGTTCGTTTCTATACGGAAACGTACACACTTTGCAACTAGTCTACCGGAAGCGAAATGTGTATAATGTAATTTTATAAAATGCGGTAAATGTAAATAATATTGGTATAACACATGAAATAAAATGACACAGAACATGTGTATGAAGTTTTAAAAGTGTTCTGCAATCAAATTTTCTAAGTTCAAGGAAGAGCGACGCTTAGACAATTGGTGTATTTGACAATAAAAGAACAAGTGAGTGTGATATTTTGGTCAGCGCTTAACATCGGGGTCTTTAAGCCCACATCACACGATGTCTAATTTCTGCTATCTGGTGTTACACCCATGTGTATAGAAGTTAATATGACAGATACGTAGCAGAGGCTAAAGCAGAAATAGTTGCGTTTCTACTCGCTCACATTCACACGATACCTAGAGCGGTAACATAAAACTTAACCTCTATTTTACAGAAAATTGACTCGATTTTTTTTGGTGAAAAATAACGAGAAATGCAAACGGTAATGGTGGACTAGACTTGGGCTGCAGAAACGAAATAAATTACGTGGTTATGGTGTTCTAGCAATGCTTCGAAATGAATAATGGTTATTTTACTTGTGTTATTTTGTCATGTGACGCCATTTAAATATAATAAGTCTTGAAATTTTATGGTCACGTGACCAACACAAAGTGGCTGCTATTGGCCATAGGGTTTTATGGGTAAGAAGCAAGCAGAAATGCTAACAGAAAAATAGAGCATGTTCTACTACGTTTCTGGGCAAGATTTCGGGTACGAAATCTGCTATGCCGAGAGACAGAAACCTTGGGAGGGTGCAGGAATGTGGTTCACACGGAAGCAGGAATGCTAACAAAAATGGGCATGGAAACTGCTACGGAATTGGGCATTGTGTGAGGCCGGCTTTAGTGCTGGTGAGAGGCGACAAGATGTGAGTATGGAGTAGCACCGGAATGAAGGGGCGGAGTAAACGGGAGATCCCCGAGAAAACCCACCGACTAATGGCATCGTCCGCCGCGATTCTCAAATGCCAAAATCCGAGGACCAACCCCATCGGTATTTGAATTCCAGGTCGCCTTGGTGGGAGGAATAAATGATAATAAAATACTGTGTAATATCATAGGAATCGTTGACAATAACAGACAGAAATTAATACAAATTTAATATTTTCTCTTTCTACACATCAAGCGCAATCAGAAACAGTTTTGTAATTATTAAATAGTCCAAAAGTACGTTTTTTTTCATTTACCAAACCTGTGCAAATTGTTTGTGGGCCTGTTTTTACGATTTTTTCTGCAATTTTAGGTATATGTCAAACTACACCATCATATATTGTCCACGAATTGTGCACTGTTGTTACATATTCTTGGCAAGTTTCTGGTAACATAACTAAGATAAATAGGATAAATACTGAATACAACCCATTTTCCCCGATAATTCGGTCGACTGGGGTATGGTTTTACAACTTAATAGCTTGTAATTTATTTCAGTATGTAGACTTCAGAGCTGGCAAAACTCTTTCAAAAATATTTAGCAAAAATTCTTATTTGGTAATAAATGATAAATACTATCCGTAATTTTTAATAATAACTCTAGCCCATGTGTGTTTAGGCCTTTCAATATGCTGTAGAAGGAAAACATACTTTTTAGTACACAAAACCTATTTTGGCTTATGGTTAGTTTTACGTGCGTATTATGAACTATAGATTGAATTTTATTTCATACTCTTTATTTTGTAGGAAAATTGTTCGAATTTTTTTTTATAATTCTCATTTCGTAACGACGCCTACAAAGAGTTCCTTTCTATTATCGAGGAGATGAGTAATGAGCTCATTTGTGCGAGCATCAGAAATCGGCGTAGAGAGTTCACGAGGAAGCCTGGATTCTTGATGAGAAATATTGAAAAAGAAATCAGCGTCATCCAAAGCAATGAAATTTGTTTCATGTTTACTGCATTTTCTAACTCTCTTCACCGATTTTGCTTGAAAAATCGTGAACAAACGTACGCAGTTATTATTAATTTTCCGTGTTATGTACTTACGTCATCAAATTGGTTTAGTTAAATTTTATATTTATTTTGCAGCAAACATTCAGCGTTAAGGAAGTTCACATTTTGTTCATTCTAAAACATGTAGGCTATACAACAACTTATAGGTCATTCGGGATAAAATAAGCACTAAAAATTTAACATTTGAAAGATATCACTAGCCGTTACTACATATAATTCAACATTTAAAATATAGTTGCCTTACTGCTTGTATGGTTGGCATCGAAATTACGCAATATAGTTCCATGTATTTTCCTATTTAAAAACAACAATAAATAAACAAACTCAACCGAAATTGACAGAATTGTATTGTATATAATTAAAATACTTATTTTAATAGACTGTATCGATTCATACTGACTACACAATTTATCTTACACGCGCAAACATTAAGTGACGTGTTCAGAGACGTTAGACATTTCCCGTCGTTAGCCGTTTCGCGCGGAAAGATACGAATTGACTGAAAATGGAACTTTAGCAGGGCTTTTTTGAGTGCTCACTTTATTCCGAACCCCTGTAAATAAGTTTGCATTTATTAAAACATTTACTACTATTATATGTTTATTTTAGCCAAGAAAAATCAATATACGGTTATGAGTTAAACAAATCATAATAGAAAGTGAGTGCAGTTAGACAAGAAACTTTAAATCCCATTTAATGTTCG
Source organism: Medauroidea extradentata (assembly GCA_003012365.1). NCBI lineage: Eukaryota > Metazoa > Arthropoda > Insecta > Phasmatodea > Phasmatidae > Medauroidea > Medauroidea extradentata. Next base: position 7,227 of record PNEQ01048131.1, read on the forward strand.
ACACCGTGGTTTGTACGTGGCTTAATATATGCTGAAAGAAAACACCGCAAAACTAAACTGGCTAAAGTTTTGATTACATCCTTATGTTTGTTCTATCCTGACAAACGTACTGACTAATAAAACCAGCAAAAATGTGGTCGCACAGGCGTGTTCGAGACACTATGTCCACAAACAAACTCTTTACGACCACCGGGCCCTTAAAAACAAGTATTAAAAATTAAAATACTTGCAAGCCGGAAACCACTGTTAGTTACTGGCATGTTGTCGCTGCAAATAAATCCACACGAATTAGATATTCACATGTTTCTTAGTGTAGTTTGCGATAGTCTGGCTAAATATCAAATAAACATGTACAATTTCGGATAGCAAACAAGTTTCGAGATGCCTGAATCGTATGTTATTTAAGATTGTTTCGGCTAAACCTCCATTGCATACATTCATTTTTACGTACTGTACATGTTTATGTTACTTTATGCATTTTTGTATGTATCGATAAAATTCGGAATTAAATAGCTATGTTTTGCTTAACGTTACATTTTTTTTTTTTCATTTGGATATGTACAGACCTATAAGAAATACTTTGCATTGTGTTCCTTAGTGTTTCAGAATACATTACCCTTTCTTTAACTGTTTATCAACATCAGTTTTATTAAAATCTTAAACATTATTTAAGCTCTCTGTTTTAAGTTAAATCCTTATAAAGTAGAGCAGTATACATTTGTGAAAGCATGCTTCGTATCACAAAATACTTCGAAGAAAGCAAATTCGTCAAAACACCACTTTCGTAAATTAGTTGGGTAAGTTTTTTTCTTGCGATTTCACAAGTGGTCACTTAAGAGGGCGTAGTAGACAAACAAGCGCTGAATTATTCAATTGAGATCTACGCTTTTTGAAAGTCAACATAGAAAAACTACAAAACAGCAATTCTTAATGAGAAAATTTTTAACAAGAATGATGTACTTGTTAAGGTTGATCTCTTGGGCCGCAAGAGATTGGTCTTTAGGTATTCGTTAATCGAGAAAAAAAATTTGCTCAGAAAGTTGTTAAAAACTATTCTCTAGGATTGCTGTCTTTTTTTTTTTTTATTTTTGTAAATTGGTTTCGAGAAACCTACAATTTTGAACTGATGCTTTTAGCGTAGAACTATACATCATGCACTATGCATTTGTGCTTGGTCAACCATAAAATGATGATTAAAAAAATAAATATTGTACTTTAAGCGTATCTAACTTAGTATACAGTATAGGTTAGTCGAGTTGCCGTAATATTTTTAGATAACAGTGTTACATTTCTTGTTGGAGGTTCCCCTTCTTTTTGATATACCTACTTTGGAACGATTCCCGTTTCCGGAATCGTGATTTAGATTTTCCATTGTTTTATAAAATCGTTACAAGACGAATTCTGGAATGGTTCCTGAATAACTTTTTTTTTACTAACAATGCCAATTTTTGCTCAATTTCTCCGTGTTCAAAAGTTGACATGGATAATTAAAAAATATTTCAATAGGTACTGAGCTAATTACCTGACATTTTGTTGCGCAAGTTGTATTTTAAATTTTAAAGCGTGATTATTTAAAAATTTACTTATTTTAAATTTAAGTTAGACTAATCATCTCCCACCATGTAATAAAGACTAAATAACTTCTGATAGCAATTAAGTCCAACCATACGCAAATAATTTTGAATTCTAATGTCTGTATAGACACTGCCGGTATTCCTCACCCCCTTAATGCATTGAAAGAAAATTTATTATTTTAAGAAAAGGGGTGACTGCCTCTTAATAAAGGTAATTGGCCTTTACGTCTCGTCAACAGCGAGGTCATTATAGACGCTGCCAAGGAACTGGAAGAGGAGTCAGTCATTGCCTTTGTTAAGGAACCGTCCTAGCATTCGTCTGGAGTGATTTCGGGAAACCATGGAAAACCGAAATCGGGATGGCCGGAGTCGAGGATCGAACCCGGGTCCTCCCGAACACGAGTCCAACGTGTTATCGTTGCACCACCTCGCTCGATCTCTTAATAAAGGCCGTAGCTGCTTCCTCTCTCAGTTTAGCCATTGTTAGAGGCACGATTATTTTGCATATTCACCTGGTAGCAGCTTAAACTTCTCAGTCCTACACAAACACTGGCTACAGTCGAATATTCATTGGCTTCTAACTGTACACGCAGGAACCACGTGTGTTCGCAACGATGTATTGGTAAGGCCCGGTAGTTATCGCGAAAAGATTTTTGCCCCACTTTGTTTCAGTGTCTTACGTGCACACCTGCAGCTCAACTTCATGGCTATTGGCACATTATTTTTGTGCAGAGTCGTTATTAATTTGACTGTGCCAATCTGTACGTGGATAACTGTGACACAACACGTCTGTGATTTGCGGATTTAACCTCCAGACGCTGGGTGTTACGGCATCCAATCACTGACCACAAAGCAGACATGCAGGTGCGCACGTAAAGCACTGAAACAAAGTGATGCGAAAATCTTTTCGCGAAAACTACCGGGCCCTAGTCTTGTCCAACGTTGTGAACAGGGTAACCATCATTCAGTCATACAACGAATCACAAACTTTTAAGGCCTCGCTCCCTAGTTTGGCAGTGGTTTCAAAAATATTTTTTGTAACGCAAATTAACACGTATATCAAAAATTCCTTTGGCAATTTTAACACTTGTATATCATAGTTTTTATATGAATTTTTCTGTTGCAGTACACCAAACTGATTTTTAGATTTTTGCCCCCGAAATAGTATACATTTTGTTGTGAAAATAACCCAAAATGAAGCAAAATAATTTTTTTGCTCACAAACGGTACATTATTTTTAAAAACGCCTTGGCAAAATTGTGTATGATATGATTGTACACTGTCTCAAATTTTTTCAAAGCATTTGGTTAAAAAATATTTGAGTTATTTGCAATTGTTTGAAATAAACGAGAGATCATGGCCTTAACCGTAACGTATCAGAAGTAGCATTGGCCCATTTAAATGTGGAATCTCCAGTAACGAAATAAATGCTGCGAAAATGAATGCATGACATTGAAGCCTAGTAAACAAGGTACTTTTCACGCAATAAGTTAATATTCCTGAGCAAGGTGTTCTTTATAACTGTTTACATTTTCATCTGGTTTTTTCTCGTGTATAAGAATATTCTTGGAATTGAGAAACACTGATGATGCTGCGTTTTGCCAAGTCAAACTTGCGGAAGTTACACTCTCAAATATGGAGTTTTGAAGTTTGTAACATAACCTTGCTCTCTCCACTTTTACTCTCTGTTTTTAATATCTCCAAATAAAAGCTTTAACTTGGGCAGATATAGCTTACCAATTATTTTACTAGTGTATGATCCCTGGGTTGTACGACTTGGTAAAATAAAATTAATTGAAACAATTATGATAAACTGAGAGAAAACAAGTGGTGTGAAAAGAACCAAATTTATTACGTATAACCTTAAAATAATATTAGTAGGGCTCATAAAGAAACATAAATTGGATCATCAATAAGATTCCGTAACGTATTATTGTAAAAAATAATAATCAGTGACGTTGCAATTATGAGAGACTATAACTTAAGAAATTGAAACAAATTTGAGTACTAATTAAATATTTACTTTCCTAGACTCTTACTAGATTGTGAATTTGTATTAGAATAAAATTGAAAATTAAATGTTGGATGTTAGTTCAGTGTGATGAGTCAAAGAAAAATATAAATTTATTATTTCCTCCACAATATTAGCTAAAATGGGAGGGTAACGTTTCCTTCAAACTTCTTTACATTGTGGCAATATAATTTAGAGTAATTCTTCTGTTCGTTTTTAAGAAATACTGCAAAAATTGTGAGGATTCAGCTTGAGACATCTTATCCAGAGTATTCGTGGGGTTAAAATTTTTGCGCTACTTTAAAAAAATTAATATCCTCAAAATTTAAATGTAAGCAGAGTTGTCCACAATTTATGAAACTATTTCATGGTTTGGAATTTTTTTCTTGTCGTTACGGGAGGGCTGGGACTGCTTACCGTTGAAGTCTCCACCGTGAAGAAAGAAATTTCGAAAACTCTCCTGCGTTTCGAAATTATAAAAGAATATTGGTATCAAGGGAAACGTAGTACTCCACGTCGTACAATTCTTCTCCCAGTTGGCCAGTAAGAGGTAATGCCAGGCTGGGATTCGCCCAACATATTTCCTGGAAGACGGAAACGAGAAGGCCTGGATATCTTCTACTCTTCAGTCGTAGAAAAAATTTCCCCGCTGCTTTCCAACAGGAACAAATGCAGCGCCAGGTCTCGTAGATTCTCTTCAAAAGGAATTATAAGGCAAAAAAAGTCGTCTCGAGGCATAGTCTTACTCGAGAAAGTCTTCGTAGCCGGACCTCTACGTAGATTTATCTTCCATTTTCTTCCCTTCGACGTTCTATATTTAAAAAATTTTCTTTCTTGTTTATTCCAAAGTGAAGGCAAAAATTCTGCTTCAAAAAACGCAGTGAACATGGAAGTTATTCTTTCTACTAGCAAAAATCGATTAATGTGTGGTCTGCAAATGATCTGATTTTTAAATTTAATTACGTTTTTTCCTAGTAAGAGCCTTTACAAAATTATATGATTATTAAAACATTTCCTGAAAATATACCATACATTTAACAAACATAAAAATTTAAATTAACACTAGTCACAGATAAATTTTACTACCAATATCACCAATACTGTACTAGAACACTGTCAAATATCCACTGTCCATCCAGTAGTCTTTCTACATATCAGAAAGGGACATATTATAACGCGATAAAATTGTATAACAAACTTCCTCTAAAAATGAAAGAACTTTGTACAAGCAATAAGCTACAATTTAGAAAAATACTAAAAACCCATATGTTAAAAAAATGCTTTCTACACCATGGATGAGTTCCTTAACAGTTCTGAACCATTTTCGTCTTCATAGAACTGGCTTTGAAACTGTAAACTGTACTACCCTTACATCAAAAGCACACGTCCTACTGAGGATGGATATTGATTTATACATATAAATATGGTATAAAATCAAATGTACAAAATTGTGTATTTTGGTAAATGTAGG
>PNEQ01048132.1:0-12280 GCA_003012365.1 Medauroidea extradentata
ACACAAAATTTAAATGTTGCAGTATGTTTACTAATTTTGAGTTTTTCATCATATTGCTTTCGTTGGCATTATTTTCTGTGTGTTCTAAAACCCTAGGATAACTCATCCCCCTACAGCCCTTGAGCAAACATTTCTGTTATCAAAATATACACTAAAGGAAAGTAGGCTGATTAGTTCTGTATAGATCTACTTGTTAATATAATGTTCCTCTTAAGGCGCCCGCTTGGCACGGCACCAAGGGCGACGTTTACTGGCTAATCTGGTGCGGAATTACCTCTAACGCAAGACCCTGAAACGGTGTGCAGTGGCATAGTAGATCATTCGCCTGACCGAAACTTTCAAGGGTGACCCCACCTTTTTTATTGATTCAAATCTTTAAGCAAAGTACATTACATGCTTCTAGAGTAGCTTTACACGAATCTCGTGAATATTTTTTCAGATATAAAAAGTTAGAGAAGCTGGTTTTAGTAACTATGATTCTAATTGACGTGATGCTCTGAAACGACATTTCCGTCATCGTTTGAAGTGTTATTTTCTTTTCGTACATTGATACAATGGGCACATGTTACATGTGTTTGTAAGGAAACGTATTTACAAACAACACACTGCTAAGCATTTTAAACGCGTGGTAGGAAGCGCCCTTAATGGGCATACGGATTTATTCGGCGAGGTCAGGAACGGAAAACAAGCCTCGAGTGAATCTGATGTTAATTTATCAATATTCTTCAGCATTTATCAATCTCTCATAACGGCAATCCGGTTCTCTCCTGATTTTCAAATGTCGGAGAAGTGGCGGAAGTTGAGGGTGGGCGGGTTTTCTCGAGATAATCCCGTTTAACACCGTACTTACATTCCGCAGTTGCTCCATGCTGAACACATGTCGTCCTACCCAGCACTCACAACATTGCTGTTAAGCACTGCCAAATATCTCCACTAACTTATTAATGGGTAGTTTTCCCTTTAATGTGTTAGATATTACAAAAATAAAATAATAAAAGTAATCATGAAATTTAAATAGTATGATTTGCGGCGTGGAGTCAAATATGAACATTTTCGCAGCCACAAATTTAAATGTTACACTTTTCTTCGTGCTTATGGCAGTAAATGTAATCTGCGATGCATAGAAAAATGTACTTTACTTACGCGATTTTTTCCAGTGTTAAATGTCATTTCAGAAACTAATTTCAATATGTTTGTCAAAAAGCAATTTATTAACTCGCCGAATAAGCAAATGAAGGAAAATCGATACTAGACGAGTAGAAACCATGAAACCGAATGTTAATACACAGCGAACAATACAACTTACCAACTGTAATATAATTTGTGAAATATAGTCAATATATATATTTTTTATGTGGAATCACACATGAAACATTTCCCACAAATAAGGGCTGCAAAGGATGGTGGTTCGTAAACAGTCAAACATTTAACATTTCTTTACCTTGTTTGGTTACAAATTAATAACATCTTTAAACGGTATTGTAATTGACAATTGCACTAAACGAAATGTACTATTCAGAAAATATAATTTTTAGCCTACTTTCTGATCAAAAAGTAGGCTTATGAGATCACCTTCCTGTCTGTGTGTCCGTGTGTCATGAAGTGCACTCGTTTGTCAGGTATACTACAATACCAAGAACTTGTAGGTGAACTAGCGAGGCGCGCCTAGCACTCACATGAGTGCAGAAAGCCTATCTTTATTTCAGTAATGCCGTCCAAATTCCACGTGGAATGAGAACTTGTTTGGTTAGCCGTCCGATCATTATAATTGTAATTCTATAATATATTTTTCACCAATGGTAAATAATGTACTGTCAAATATTAAATTATTTACACATTAGTTGAACTTAACCGTACAAATGGCGTGATATGCTACGTTGTTTAAATAAATATTGGGACCGGTACTCCCGTTGTGACGTAGGCGACTGCATCAGTGGAACACACTAGCATGGCGGGCCGTTGTCTTCAGTATGTTGAGAGCACGGCCGTAGACGAACAGGTCTGGACACTAGCCTGGAAACTTGACCCCCTTGTTGTTTGGCTGTAGTTCACCAAGTTACCGAGAATGTTGTGCTTTATTGGCGCTGATTTAGGGCGCTCGGACTAAACTCCGCCCACTTCCTTTATGCTAACATAAACTATTTATCAAAACGTATTTTATATCAATTTATGAAATACTTTCTTCGCTCACAAATTTAAGAAAAGGCTCCAACAATCTTTATTTACTTTATAAATTTAACAATGGAAAAAAGTGGACGGAGTTTGAGTCCGACCGCCCGAATTACAGCGCCAAAAAGTACGACATTCTCGGTAACTTGAACTACAGCCAAACAACAAGGGGGTAAAGAAAAATACATTGGTAGATAGGCGAGTGTCCAGACCTGTTCTTCTGCGACCGTGGTCGAGAGCGACCGAGGTGGAGGTGACAGTGGCGCCAGTAGAAACTGTACACGATGAATTGAACACTATTGAAAAGAGTGTCTTGTTAAAACTCATCAATAAGATTAAAATATTTTATTGAGGCGTCACAAGTTAAATTTTGCGTACGGCCGAATCTGTACACTGCGTTTATATCCTGAAATACTATATACCAACCAATGACGGAATTATACAAACTGGCATAAACGAGAAGTTTACTACGGTGTCAAAAAAAATCTTGCATTACCATGAACGGCCTATAACTACATGCTAAAAGCCTATCCATTACGATTTCAAAAGAAGAAAACACCACACCGATTAACGACAAACATAACTGTACGCAGGCAAAAGTCACTAAAGTTCCAGTCGGTTAATCGGCAGTGCGAAATGTTAGTGTGTAATTGCGAACAATTATATTTAACTCCCCTTACATGAAAATATTAGTAGCAGATATATATATATATATATATATACACACACAATAAAGTGCAGGGAAACATGTAGTTAACGTTATGAAACTGTTATACATATTTCTTAAATAGTTTATACCTCCGATGTGTTGTTAAAGAGTGCTTAGTAACCGAGCATGGACAAACAACTGACAATTCGATCACTGTCCAAAGTATTTTAATTTAAAAGTTCTAAAACTTGGCTATAAAAAATATTTTTTTTTACCGCTTGTTCTCAAAACTTATGTACCGCATTCGTTAATTGGTGTCTACAAGTACACTGTACTTTGCTACAACGGCGGGCTCAATAAAATAATAGGGTCACCGTTTTAAGTTCCACGTCATAAACGCTTATGGGGGAACACTGCACGCGCATTTAAGATTTTGGGCGTAGAGGCGATATCACAATACATGCGCCGTCCAGCGTCGCTCGTAACGCCTCATAGATTTTCGCCTCTCACGCACGTACGCACACACACGCACACACACACACACCCTTAGCCAGGTGGCCGCCTTCATCCAGCGAACAATTACATTCACTATATTATTATAATGTGCTAATAATTCCATAATATAATATCCGACGACAGTAATGAATTGCTTGCAATATACGCATACGGCAATTGTATTTCCATACAACTTGATTAAATAATAATCCCGCAGCTGACAAGATTTGAGTCCTCCGGTCACTTGGAAGAAAAAGTGTCCATTGGGACGTCAGTCTGCAGTTACAGAGCTACACGTGTGGTATATCAGCAGAGTAAGCGTACGACCACGTGTTCACTTGAAGCAACACTAAACTTTTAACATTAGGTTTTATTTTCATGCTTGAATGTAAACAAGTCTGTTTTAATGTAGTAACATATGACCGGTTTTGGTGCATTTTTTCTCCTCGTCTTTAAAACGAATCTAATTAAATTGTTCTGTAATTTATTAATAAACATTATTCAAATAACTTACGAAATTGGCTCTATAAAAGGCGGTAATTTTTCGTAAATCATTAAGCGTAAATATCATTAAAATTACTATAATTTAAATACTGCACTAATAAAAATGTTTGTACCTGCACAATTCTTTTATATGACATCAATATTTTTTCTGTGGCCAGAAACATTTTTACTGTCCCCAGTAAAGTTTCGCAGTGACAACAAAAATGTTGTCACCACTAAAAATATTTGATCTATATTGACATATTTGTGGACACCACAAAACAGGTTTTTTCTGTGTTAATTTTAAGTCTCCAAACTTATACCACGTGCTTACATACGAGCCATACTAAAACATCGCATATAAAATTTTATGTACCTCGCCCCCCGTTCGTGTCACTGACGAAATAAGTAACTGCGCTGATTACCGCTAAAATTGTTTGGAGTGTGTGAGATCAGATTACAGAATTCCAAGTGCCATGTTTGTGCAAATATTCTTTACACTCCCCTTGTATATGAACTGAATGGAGAGAAGAGGCGAGCGTTGAATTCTTAAACATCCATAAAATCTAAAGTCCTACACCACGCATGACTACGCTTAATGTCTGGCGCAGTTTTGCGGTGTACATGCACGTCAAAAACTTGCTAGAACCGTAACCGAACCCGTGGAGCGACACAAAATACCGATATTGTGCGGTATAGCCCGAGCTGAATGCCGTTACGAAGTTTTGATACGTTACATGGTTAGAAGTCCGCACACGCTGTTGAGGTTATGACAGTAAGTTGTCACCTTTATAAAAGATTTTTCCAACACTTTGTGTCCAAAGTCTGATAAGAAAGAACCTAAAGTGATTAGTTTTAAACATAGAACTAATTAAATGGGCCAAAATCAAGTCTTACATCTGTAAACCTCGTTCACCTCGTAGCAACAACTGACAGACGAAATTATTCAAAGCGTCGACCATCAGTTTCAAAACGTGACAAAAGTGCAAAATCATGCAATAATTTTTGCGCACTTGTTTTTGTCCTACCAAGTGACAGGCAGCTAGTACCATACATACCCATTCGTCATTTTTATACTGCGGTTTCACAATGCATTCCGACGGTTGCCTATCTCAAAATACTGATCTCGGTTTAAAGTCTTCCACTATCTGTACACTTCTGACTCTGAAGGTTGGAAATATCTTGTAAATTTTTTTTGTTGACGCGAATTTTCAGAGTTACTGTCAACTACGTCATCTCAGGACCTAAGCAAAGAGCCGAGTGTTAATCTAATTCGGACGACGTGAAAAACTCTTTCTGACCATACATATTTTGCTAAACACTTGCTAACTACCAAACAAACTAAAGCTAAGCTATGAATTTTAGTGGATAGGTACATAAAACGTAACAAACACGTTATATTTTTTTTAGTTGAAATAAATAGAACTGAAGAAAATAGGGCAAGGCCAGGTATTTAAACTAAGCTCCTTGCATTTTGTAGTTTTCGAGATGGCGCAGTGTGTTAAGCTGTGACCGTTGATTCAACAGGAAGATAAACATCAGATATCGTTGACATGAAGGCAATTTCTTGATAATCGTTTTCAAGGTGTTCTCCTTGAAAATCCTCTACATTTAAGACCACAGATAGTCAGCACCATAGTAAACATTTCCCAAATAATCCTCTATAGCTTAAGTAAACACTGAATCTTCAAAGCCTTCTCTGCAATGCTCTACACCTAAAATGTATTTTACCGAGCGAAATTGCGTAGCAGTAATACACTCGACTCGCATTCGGGAGAACTTGCCTGCTATTCCCGGCTTGGATTAGGTGACATGCTTTTAAACAACTGCAGCACAAGTTGTATTTTCTTGAGAGCACGGCGCAGGTATGTGACGATTCCTTTGTGTAAGTAGCATTTTTATTTTACATACCAGACATTCTGTTATTTTCGCAGCAACAAATGTGTGCACGTTTCTGGTAAACGGTGAATTCTAGGAACTTATAACAAGAGGAAGTGTTCTGTTCTCTACTATGTACTGCTCGGATGGACAACATGAATTGTTCACAAAACCTGACGGAAAAGAAATTGTATGCAATATGATGGTAGCCACCCCTATAATTTTCATGAAAAGTGCAGTCATACAGATTGGATTATTACAGGTTCAAGTCTCAATATTACTTAACATAACCCCAGAGTCACCATTTAACTCGTAACCTTTGTGTGTATACGTGCATACATATATGTACACATTATTTTTAAACTCGATTTTTCAAAGACTCATTACTTCCCTTCATATTCACTTGTCTTGAAAGTGTCCCATATAATGCCGGCTTACTTTTTTCATGAGGAATCACCTCCCGGAGTTTTGACTACTAATTTTATTATATATACGTATATGGATGAACTCATTCGAAATCATTGGTACTATGTACAAGATGCCAGATAATCAAAACACACGAAGTTTTGTAACGTAAAATGTTAGCTGAAACGAAAAATTAGATAGCAAGATACGCACAGCAAAGATTAATGAAGTAACACCGCATCAGCGTTTTTTTTTTTGTCACAGAAATCTCAACCTCCCCCCCCCCCCTTTTTTTTCAGGAAAGATGTTTACAATGGTACATTTGAAAGTACGTACAAGGTTCAGTACAAAGCAGGAAAAAGTAGGAACGCAAAACGGCGTACCACACAGTGGGTTGGTTGTTTCATCATGTCCAACAAAGATAACTCGGTAAATAACTGTCTTGCATTTACTTATCCAGGCCATCGCTTTACTTGATACGCTTTAAAAGCAGCAACGACTTAAAATTAAAATTTAACATATATGACTTACAAGCTGGTCTCCGTTTAACATTTCGTAGCCTACTGCAAGCTCGTCTGTTCCTGTTGTAACAAACAGCCTCTGACGAATACATACGTCATTACAGGTAAACAAATTAAGAACCTTGGCGAATGACTCAGTAATTGTATAAATGGCTGAATCACGTTTCTGTTAGTGAAAAAATAATGGCTTGTAAGTATTCGTCAACGATCACCGAGATGCATTCTGAATATATTTGCAACACGTGTGCTGCACTAAAACAGGTTTACCCTTTCCTCAGGCCATATTTCAACAAGACAATGCCGGACGTCTGCAACCCTAGCACGTACCTTCTTAACGACACGTCACATCGCGCCTGTGATTGTCTCCCACCGTACGTGCTCAACACAACTATGCAACAGTACGTTTGAAAGTCAAGTGAATAACTATATCAACTTGAGCGAATGTTTTCAGGAATAGCAATTAGTTCATCATATTTCAAGATGAGACGTTTGAAACTATTCATTGCGTCACAACTACGACAGGTATTCTGCGCGCACGCATACACACACTCACACCTGCATACTACACAGTATGTAAAAAGTGAAACTGACAAACCCAGGAGGTTACCTTCAAACAAACACATTTTTTTAACGACACATTTTCCTGTGTCTCTGCTTTGTGAATACACGATTATCCCGCCGAAGTTACTTCGTGTCCAGGTCAATGAATTTAATGTACTTTTGAATCCGGTAACTATCAAGTTTAGCTACTTATCGTGTATCTGCCAAACTATTGATTTTAGACATAGCCTACATATTACTAAAGAAAAATGTTTCTAGTGACATTATAGGTAGTCTTACGTAAAAAATTGGTTAAGTTAGGTTTTTTGAGTTAGTTTAGGTTAGGTTAGTTTTGGTTAGTTCAAGTTAGATAACTTAACTTTACCTAACCTAATGTAAGGTTACCTATGTCAGGTTATGTTACCTAACTTAACCTAACATAATCTAACCTAAGCTAACCTAAACTAACCTAAACTAACTTAAACTAATGTAAACTAACATAACATAATGTAAACTAACCTAAACTAACCTAAAAACCTACCCTAAAAATTTTTTTACGTAGACTACTTGGAATGTCACTAGAAACATTTTTTATCAGTAAACTATATGTCTAAAACCAATAGTTTGGCCGGTACACGATAAGTAGCTAAATTTGATATTTATCTTGAATCCTTTTAAATAAGATTGTGATGAACAAATGTGTTAAGACCTTCAAGACAACGAAGGCTATTGATAAGTATATGCATTAACATTCTCCTTGCAAACCAATGTCAAATAAATAAATAATAAATTTTGTTTTGGTGTCCCGTACAAACTACATTAAGTTTAAAAACTTACTCACCTGTAATTTCTATGCAAATCAATAAAGCATTATGACGGCTGGATTGTAGACACATATTTGAATCATATTTTATAATCAGCGAAATTTCGACCTAATAACTACGGGCATAAATACTACAAACTGCACAGTCCTTGGAAACTTGAAATTCCACAAGGTTCATCTTTTCTCCCTGGAAACATTCAGCCCCCCTCTCGGCGATTTGCGACAGTAACAATTAAGAAGATTTCTTGATTGATTATTTTACTCGCAAGAAGCGATTATTAATACCAAATGATCTTGACAGCGGAAAATAAAGGCAATTCAAGCACTTTAGGACGGGACATAACTTTCAGGACTGGCATATAATTAGTATAATAGAGATATAATGCCGATACCGGAACGTAGCGCTTATATTACTAGTGAGTATTTGTTGAGCTTCTAAACTCTCGCTGAATGTTGGTTATTTAGTGAAATGTATCGAAAACACAACGCTAAAAACCTTTACCAACCTTCACCAAGGTCGAAATTAGCCTCAGGGGCTCACTACGCATTAGATAATATAGCGGGCGTGGCAGATGTGAAAACTACTACCAACTCAGCCATTCATCAGGTCACAAGGACGAGAAACACACTTCACTTTGTCATTAGCTAATCATACGTTGCGTCACTCCCTCGTAATTGCCAGTCGTAAGCATAGCGACTACCCACATATCGCCTGCAAGCCCCGATGGCCTTCTGCGGGCCGGTTGTTTCGTGTAGGCCGCATTGCAGCGGGTCTTCGACCTCAGTGTTACGATCCGGGTTTATCCAGAAGACTCATACTACGAGCCGCCAACGTCAAGTTGCTTTGAAGACTGAGTGTGATTTGATCCTGATTCAGAGTCAGCAGACCGTGTTTGTTATCATAATGCATATTGCATGGCCTTTCAGACAACGAGATGCTTAGTAAAAAAAAAAAAATCTAACTTTTTATTTAGACGATGCATTGCCCATTTGGAAACAAATAAAAAGTTAATTATAATGCGTCGTCCACAGAGACAAAGTTTTTTCCGGGATGGTCTGCAATGTAGAAATCAACTTAGGATATAAAGTAAAAAAATATTTTTTATTCACAATCTGATGATGCAGCATATTTGGCCATACCAAGTACACGAGACGTTTAAAACGTACTAGGTAAAGTCAAATTATAATATTCTAACGAATTAACGTCAACATTGTTGTATCACTAAATAAACAGCATATGGGGAGGGTACCGAGGACAGGGTATCGTACCCCGAGTGCAGATATTTGACTGGACACCCGTAGGCATCTGCATATCCCGATGGATGACATGGAATGAAGTCCTACAATGGAGAAATGACTGAATGTTATACCACTGATATTTCGGGAGAAACTACTAACCACAGGGAACGTCCTGGCCGTGCATGGAAGGAAACGATCAACACTAAAGTGATATCATTTACAGCAAGGGAAACGAAACAAACTAATGTGGCTGCGACACGCAAGAATTAAACTAGTGGCTAGGAGCCAAAGATTTTCCGCACTTTGTAACGGAAGTTGTATGGCATTTCCTTTTGTGTTGCTGCAGTTTCCCTTCACTGATACTTCCACGCTCCATCGTTGTGGACGTTAATTCATATCATTTGAAGGTCACCGGTAACTCTTCGGAGCTCCATGTCACAAAGGTCGCAGGTCTAGCAGTTGCAGTGTCAATAAGTGTCACTTTTGGTTTATCATGTACAGTTATGATTTAACAGCTCGCCCAACATAGACTCTACATTATAGGTGGACGTCCGCCCAGGCAGAGCTTCGGCCGTTGCAGGTTTATTCGCAAATTCACAAGCGCGCACGTGTACCGTAAAACGGGGCGATTAGAAACACTGGGGTGGGTAGAAACACTACTTTTAAGCTAAATTTTCATTATTATTTCTGTTATAAAAGTTCTGTTTTTAGGTAGGCAAGTTAAAACAGTTTACAAACAGTAGTTTTATAGTAATTATAATTTTTTTTAAGCAAAAGGTGTCCGTTAGGAATTCGTTTCTAATTTTGTTTCTATTCACCCCGTTTTACAGTAATGTGATGCTTAGGAAAAAAAACTCAAAGACGTTCCACACGTGTATACCCATTTCAGGTCTTCCATTTATCTCTTGAAGTTTATTTGTACACTGCCGAAAATGGGTGTTTTTGCGGTCTTTTCAGGTATAAGAATCCTCACACAATTTTCAAAAAGGATAAGCGTGTACAGTATACCTTCCTTCCTCTTTATTACTACGCGTGTACATGATGCGGGTACAACTGAATGTCTCAGGGGCGAGTTTTCAGAAAGAAGACCGCACGCCGGATAAGTGACTTGCACCTAGAGTCTAGTTAAGAGAGAAGCGTGATGCACGTACCGTGTCGTCCTCACAGTTTCCGCACTTATAGGTCTCGAACACTCAAAATATGTTCAGTCTTAAGGACGTTGGACCCGTAAAAATTAAAAATTTTATATTTGTGCTAAACACTGTTCAACTTTTACACATCACATAACATGTCATTTCCTCAAATAAAAAATAATTAGGTCCCATAGTTTTATCATTATGATCTATCAAATTCACAAAATGGCAGTTGCGGTGTAGCCAAAATAATAAAAAATAATTAACTTACACAAACAAGATAATTTATATTGATTCTTAATGATGTGAGCTACTTCAAGACACTTTTATGAACACAAAGCGATAACTTTTTGTATTTTTTAAAAATTGGTGAAAATGAATAAATTTTTGCATAACTTTGACTTTTGGCTACTACTGAAATTTTCAAAACTAACTTTTGTTAACCATGTCGTAAAATGCATTGGTTCACTAACTATCAGTTCCTGTAATTTTGAATTTATTCCTTAATTACTTTTTTTGATTTTGGCTACACCGCAATGGCCATTTTGAGACTTTGATGAGTGATTATGCAAAAACTATTGGACCTAATTTTTTTTTTATTTGGGGAAATGACATGTTATCTGATGTGCAAAAGTTGAACAGTGTTCGGCACAAATATAAAATTTTGAATTTTTATGGGTCCAACACCCTTAAGGGCGTTCACGTGACAAAAATACAGAATTTTATTTTTTTTACAACATAATGTTACGTTTATTGATATATGACTACACTTTCCACTTGTGAAACACTTTTAGTTCTCATAGCATCCCATGGCGGCATGTTAAAGTCAAGATTTGCAAGTTACGGGAACATGTAAATGAGAAAAAAATTAATGACATACTCTAATGAAATAATTTACACTGAAATTAGGTAGTATGTGCCATATGCTAAATTATTTTTAATCACACAATTTAATTAGTTGGTATTTATAAAAACATTCTGAATAAAACGATAATTTTCTACATTTATTACAATGTTTAAAAAATACAAAGGGGCTTTGTGTGGGTTTTTAAGTCTTTCAATATATAACTCATAATATAGAAATTCAGTGAATTTTTTTTTTCATTCGTGTAGGCCAGTTGGTTTTCGATATTTGTACGTTCCGTAACTTGCAAATCTTGACTATGACATGCCGCTATAGGAAGACTATGCAAGCTAAAAAATGTTCAAAAGCGGAAAATTTATTCGCAAGAAGCATCTATAAAACTAACATCATGTCGTACAAATATAGAATTATGTAGTTTTGCCACGTCAACACCTTTAAGGTGGCTGTCTAGGTAGACTGTGTTTGTGTGCGTGAGGCAAAAAATATATGTAGTACTAAGGTTGTGTGTGATCTGAGTACGCAGTTTCAGTCCTATGCGCAAGCCACTCAACTGGCGGGCAGTGCCTTCCTATTACTGCAACTAAGCGGTGACCATATCACTTCATTTGAGGGAAGTATGGTTTAAAGTCTAATATATGTTTCTATCACAGTTCTTCGAATCCGTTTGGTATCTTCCCATATATGGTAGTCCGAAAATAGCCGTTTATAGACATTTTGAGGCACCCGAAAATCGAGGGTTCTGATACATTTGCTTAACGTTTAAATTTAAAAACAGCATAGTGTTAAGTGTGTGTGCTTTTCGTAGACATATACAGGGTGGACCAGAATTCATGTGCCAAAGTCCGGGAGGGGATTCGTTATGGAAAATAAGGTGGGGTATATAAACCAACACTATTCTGTGGTAAATATTAAGGGAGCTACGCCACGTTGAAAAAAATAATTTTTTAAACATTTTTCGAAAAATACTAGAAAATATAAGAGATAGAGCCACCAAAATTGGCATACAGCTCAAAGAATTGGAGCACATTAATGTATGAAAAGTTGGTTGCCGTGACGTTTCCCTTCGCGGCTATGTAGGGG
>PNEQ01048138.1:0-11081 GCA_003012365.1 Medauroidea extradentata
TATTTCATCATGTTTCGGATATGCTTGCAGTCACGTCAGCCGCCCTCGAAGGGTTAAGACGCAGTTGGGACAGGTATCTATGACGTAGGTTCGGCGGTTTTCCCACTATGAGCCACCCGGGCTTTGAGTCATCGGCCAGCCCTCAAGGTGTTACGAAACAGCCGCCGACCACCGGCCTCCAGGAACATGGCACGCAACAATAATGTATGGTAAATATAAAATTGACGTGATACAGTGAGGGTAGGCTGGAAGTCTTACAAGTTTTGTCGTAACTGACGGATGTGTAAAAGTTTACTGTGCATTGTAAACATTGATTGACAGCTAGAGTTTACAAGGAAACCTGATTGTAAAGTACGTGAAGGGAACTTCAAATTTTACATTCAATACTAAAAATACTTAATGCTGAGTAGTCGTAAAATGAAAAACTGCGTGTATGTGTTTGAATTGACATACTTTACAATGAAAAGTGTTTAAACTGAAGTACTTTATCATGAGATTTCACGTTACCTAATTGATTTTCTAGATAGTTCAGAATGAGATACTTTACGTGAACCGACCAATGGACAAGAAGAAGATAGTTTTCTACAATGACAAGACTGCACTTTTACCAGTTGATGAGGAGTTCCAGAAGCTGTGGCGTTCCATTGCAGTCGAGAGCATTGACGATCAAAAGATTGATGAGTACCTCGAGAAGCAGGTGGGTACACATACATCTACATGTTAAGAAATTCATAGTTCATTCCCATTAGTGTTTCGAAAACTGGTATGTACTGGTTGACATATTTTTAAACACCAGGTTGTTATTTGTATTTATGTATGTAGGTACAATTTTCACAAATTGAGACTTATTTTATCTTTTTTTTTTTTTTTTTTTTTGTATAATAAGCTTTACAAGTCACAATTTTGAGGTTTTTTTTTTGTAGCCATTACAAGACCGCTTATCAAACTGAAACTATGGCTCTAATGAAATAGTACTTTTCAAAGCTTAAATACATAATTGCAAATTCAGTAAACAAAAATTTAATACAATTAAATGTTCAAATACTTTGCTACTTTTTAAAAGATTTTTCATATAAAGAAGACATGTCTTTGTATAGCCAATTATTCAAAAAATTTATTTAGATATTTCTATTAATGTGTTCAGGTTTTATTTTTTAAAATGGCTACACAAAACATAATGGTGATGTTGGGAGCCAATTATACAAAAATTACGTAACCAGTTAAGTTTTACTTTATGTAAATAGTACTCCTTATAATATTAAGTAACTGGCCAGTATTTTAAATTAATTTAAAATAACGAGCTGGAAGGTATCCAATGGCCTTAAGAAAAACCGGTCAGAATACCAAATAATTCTAAAATTGCTGTATAAGTTTATTAATTACTATGTGATGTCTTTTCTTCCTTTCTCCTTTCTTTCTTTCCTCAGTAAGTAGCAGGTAATAGCTGAATGTGTGTACATAGACTTTAAGTTGATTCTGAAGGTTCTTGTTTGGCCTTGGATCAATAATGCATCACACTGATGTAGCTGTTGATTTGTGTAACCACGCAGTGTCTCAGAAATGTGTACTAGTCCCCGAGGTGTTTGTACGTAAATGGTTTGTAGAAAACTAATTCAGAGCTCTAATTTTCTCTGGAAACTATGTTAGAGATCAGGTGTATTATAACCAGGATTTATATTATTGAAACAGGATTTATTAGTGACTGGAAAAAATCCTTTTAACATCATCAAATATGGCTTATCTAGAACATTCAAAATAAATATCTCAAAATAATTGTTCTTTTGATGCCAAATGTAAAGAAGGCAAAACTACACTCCTGACTTTGATGGTAGGTATTTTAAAATATTTAAGAGCTAAAACAAGTGTCATTGGACTTGTTAAAAGCTTTACAGCATTTTAAATTTTCTCATTTTTCCTTTTTGGTAGGTAGGCCTCCCTGCTCCTCTGGTCATGTCCACGCATGATTGTGCCACAAAAACATTGTTTATTTTAACTTTATTTATGTTTATTTTCACTTTATTTACTGGATCAAGAATGAAGGCATTTGTAATTACATTGTTTTGTAATACATTTTCAATCTGATGCTCAAGTGTATTTCTGCTTTGTGCAGGGAATCCGCTCAATGCAAGACCACGGGCCAAAGAAAGTGGCGCCCCACAAGCGCAAGAAGCCGAACCAGCGCAAGAAACAGTTGAAGAAGCCTCGCGACAACGAGCACTTGGCAGACGTGCTGGAAACTTACGACGAGAACCAGTGATCTTCTGTTCTGGAAAACCTCACTGTGTATTTTTTTTATGTGGCACCTGAGACATGGAATGTCTACATGTTTGTGTTCTATTAATCCATTGTAATGGAACGACGACTGAGGGCAGAAGTTGTGGAATGCAGCTTGCATAAATTTTCGCTTTGAACTTCGAAATACATTTCAAAGTGATGCAGTGTGTAGTGCTCCAAAGGCATTGAATGGCAATTTTTTCGTCTGTATTTTCAAAATTCATATATTTTACCAATTTTTGTAGGCATATTGAAAAGTGTTATATGTTTTCAAGGGGCAAGTGTCAACTTAAATTCTCAAAGTGCATGTGAAGGTGCAATAGTACTTTTTCCAATTTTATTTTGGAAGCATTTTTATATTATGTATGTGTAAAGGCTGTGTATGTCACACATTGTGTGTGTGACCATTAGTCTGGCAAGCAGATACAATATCGGTAGGGACCCTTGTTATTCGCAAAAAGAAAATTTTGCCCTATTTTGTTTCTATGCCTTATGTACACACTTGCAGTTCTGCGTCGTGGTCAGTGATTGGATATTTCAACTCTCACGAGCCTTGAGATTCTACCAGAAAATCACAGACATGCGGTGTTACAGGAACGTCATAGTAATTGGCTCAGTCAAATTATATATGGCTCTTCACAAAACAAACTGGAGCAAAATTCTTTTCGCGAAAAACAGGGGTCCTTAATTGTCAGTATTTCTGTAATTTGTTAGTAAGTATCAATAAAATAGACTAAACTTTTTGATTATTTTTCATAAACAATTTTTTATTTACATATCCAAGTGTTCATGATCAATTTTTGAGTAAACTTTGTGACATGTGTTTACACCGAAATACAGCTGAAACATTTTTTTAGTGCAGTGAAAGCTGCTTAGCCTCATTCTTCAAAAGACCTGAACTTTTTCAATTTGTAGAAATTAATTATTTTATTAACAGATGTTTGCAAGAACTACATTAAGTCTCGGAAAACATTATTTTTGGTTGTTTATCTCCAGAAATACAAACATTCTTACCGCTATAGAGACTTTCTCGAACCAGTTAAAATGTCATTACACGGTTTTACTTATGAAGAACATTACTACTAAACACTGTAATAATTACCTTGAATTTCTGATCGCATTCCATGGGTAAAGTAAAACCGCTTTGTAATACACTGAATTTTGTATTAATGAAGTTCACTGCCTATATTACTGTGATTCCTTATTTAATGCTACTGTGTTGATAGAGAGCAAGTTACATAAAATTTTTACCTTCAACTGTTCATACGTTTGGATAAATTTGATCATGATAGTTTTAGGATTTACATTGGTAATCTACTCAAATGAGAAAAAAAAAATGTTTGTGTTACATACAGTAATGAGGCGCATTGTACCTCATAAATTTGCAGTCTCCTAAAATACAGTACTTGTAAAATGGGGGTTACGCCTCACACAACTCAAAAAAGACCTTGTAAAAACAGTACTCATAAAAT
This sequence comes from Medauroidea extradentata, assembly GCA_003012365.1. NCBI lineage: Eukaryota > Metazoa > Arthropoda > Insecta > Phasmatodea > Phasmatidae > Medauroidea > Medauroidea extradentata. Next base: position 3,747 of record PNEQ01048138.1, read on the forward strand.
TCGGGTTCTACTGCTCACTTGTATGACAACAGTAAATGGAAAGCAAAAATACTTCCATGACAGTGCAATACAGTGCAAAGAGCTGTAATACTGTAGCATGTTACAACGTAGTAAAATGTGAAGAGGAACGTGTGCACCTTCTAAACATACTAGAAGATAAAACTGTTAGGCCTCTGTGAATCCTATTACAATGTAAGTGAAGCCTCCACCTGCAAACATGGCCATTTTTTCAAAAAGGTTGGGAAAAGAAAGTGCTGCCAAAAATTAAGTCTGCTACTGAGAAAAGTGTTCCTGGTGTCCAGAATACAAAGTAGTACTGTATTCTATGTATAAGCAATTAAAACCATTCAAAAATTATTGCTGGTTAAAACAATATAACGTTTAAAAAAATTCCTTACATGTTCGCTGCCATAGTGAAGCTCGGGCACAGAGTTTGCCCTTCCCGTCTCACCCGACTTTTTCCCATATCTTTGTATTTTACTTGAGTGTCTACTTGCTGACAGTTTTCCATGGTTTGGTGTAACATTAACCTTTTAAGATAGTCTGTTGAAACAACATTATGCATATAAGATACATGTATAGTGTGTGGATAGAATGTGGAAAGAGGAGTAGGGGTGACAGATATTTGTCCCTACCCTTGTCTAGTACACTTAACTTGTTCGCTGAGAAAGTCTCTAAATAAATTATGTATGTGCTGAGGAAAATGAAGAATATTGAGTACAGATATAAACATTATATGGTTTCAAGTGGCGGAGTGAGCTATAAGTGCAGGCAGTGACTGTACTGGGTTGTTTGGATCCAACAGGGTGAGAATAGAAATTAAAAGTGACTACACAGTCTTACTGGAGCAAGAAGTAACCACAAAAAACTCACCAATAGAATGTTGCATGTTCCCACTCTCTCCCCTTTCCTCGTTTACCCTTCCTAAGACACTCATACTTCATTATCTGTGGTTTTTTACAATTTTATACAGTTAGTCTGTGTACCTCCTTCATGTTTCGAGCATAGCTTCGTGCACTTTTTTGTTGTTGTTGTTGTTGTTGTTGTTGTGAGTAAAGTATGAGCACAAGTCGAGTCCAGCAAACGAAAGCGGCATCAAGGTACTATTTCAGTATAGTCTGTATAACGTAAGTTTGTCAGATTGTGACATTTCTCTTCTGAGAAAAGTGTCCCTAAACAGAATTACAGAAACCCTGTTTTTCAGCCAATCAGAATAGTTATAGGTATAGGTCGACACAATGGTGCTGCCAGGCACGTTTCTCGGAATATGAACTTCAAAATGAGACATTTATACTGTACTGTTTATGCTCATTTTTACGGCCCATTGTACTGTGGTGTGTTGTAGTGCTGAACTAAAAAATTATCCCAGCTATTGATATAAAATTTCTACCCGTATTCTGTTTAATGCTATGATTTTAATCTGTCTGAAAATAATTTTACTAGTCTGTGGTAGTATAAAACTCTTGCTTGACAGTTATCGGTATCTACATTATGTCCTTCCAGGGGCGTAGCCAGGATTTATGTTCGGGGGAGGATACCAACTCGAGAATTTTCACAACACAATAAGGGGACATCCATCAGTCATGAAGCGGGGGTCCAGGGGTCCTCCTCCGGAAAAATTTTAATTTCAGTATGCAAAATTATGCCATTTAAACAGTTTTTGTACCTAAACTTTGAATAGAGCACTATTAATTTTATCTTCAAGTAGTTTAATTTCATTTGCGGAGGGGGGGATGTAGCCTGACATCCCCCCTCTTGCTACACCCCTATGTCCTACCCATGCCTGTACCAAAATGGCAAATTTTTTTTGTCAGTAGTTGGTAATGGTTTTAACCACAGTTGCCAACAGGAGGAGTATAGGAGCCTGGCAAATATCTGAATTTTAATACATTTTTTAATGTTGGAATGCATTTTTATGTGAACACAAGTTGACTTGAAAACTAATGTGTTTAGAAATCTAAGTGAAAGAAAGGCAAGGGGGAGGTGAATTTTAGATGGTATGAAGCTCCTAGTGACGCTCCTGGTTTTAACAAATGGTAATAGTGAGCATATATCTTTCTAGCATGAAGGATGTGATGCGTGTGGATCACTTCCTCTGATACTGTTACCAGATGGATGTCCAACAACCACTTGGCGCTGTGATTAGCACTCCTGGCGGTTGGGCCAAGGGTCCCGGGTTCAATTCCTGGCCGGGGAGGTGATATTTAAATTCTTGTCCTCGGGTTCACGACTGGGTGTTTGTGTTTGTCTTGACTAATTACACAAAGATATCGTACAAATTACAAAACTACAAAGTCAACAAAAACTGGGGAATTGTCCAATAATAAAAATTTGAAAAGGGGGATGTTTGGCTCGTTGGCGATATTGAGACCTCGCCAAGGCGCCTAACATTTTAAAATTAAAAAAAAAAAAAGTGTTTAGAGTTCCTGGCTGCTGATCCAAAGGTCCCTGGTTCAGTTCCTGGCCATGGAGGTCAGTATTTACATTTGCATCTCCGAGTATAGGTCTGAGTGTGTGTTGTCCCCTTACCCCCATACTACGGAAGGCAATAGTGAACCACAGCAGAATCACCTCGCCTAGTCGGCCTCGGAGGACATCATGGTTTTCATCACCCAGCACTCTCCGTGGTTGTAAAGCATCTTCAGGCTGAATACTCATCATCATCATCATCATCATCGCCAGATGGGTGCATAAGGCATGAAATTCGTAATTTAGATAGTAATAATTTAATTCTGTTACTAATTATCATACTGTATTTAACTATCACTGAAGTAGCTACCTGTAGGCTGATACCTCAATTGTATCATGTCATGTACAGGCAAGGCACCTATTTACAGAAACAAATACGTACCACTACAAGAAACCGTGTTCGTCGCTGCTATAATCATATCATCTATACTGCTGTCATCAGTGTCCAGACTTTCGTCATCCCAGGTCACAGGGCCTCCTCTGCATAATAGCTCACCCTTTACAGGAATCACTAGCATGATGTATTTTTTGTAAAATCAATGTTTTCTCGTACACCCATGTCTCTATAAATAACTGTTATGGGAAAGATAAAAGGCTACTGTATATAGATGTCACATTTTACTTTAGTCCTGTTGTATGTCATTAAATAGCTATAAAATAGTACATATATGTACTGTAGTAAAAAATTGTATGTTCAGGGCTTCGGCACTCAGTTTTGCGAAGGTAAAAGAAGAAACTATTTAATGGAATGTGTAGTTCAATCAGGGGCTGATTCAGAAGGGGCCTGGTCTTTTCTGTATAGTTTGTCCTAAAAATACTATACCTGTACCGAATATGGCCATTGTGTGGTAATGCTGAGATTGATGTGGGATCGATACACACTAGACTCCAGTATGAACGTACACCATCCATAAATATTTGTCTTACATCATCCATGTGTTATTTTAGTAACATAATTAATACTTAGGCACACATGATTTGTGAACCTTAAGCTGTCCATATTCGGTACAGGTTCCTTATTACAAATTTTAAATGGTATATTACAATTTTTTGTTTAGAAAACACCTTAAATAGCACCATTTTGAACCTTAAAAATAAATTTTTCTGGGGGAGAGCCCCTGGACTCCCCTTCTTTGACTCATAGGGTGTGGGTATAGCTACTTTTTAATTAAGGAAAGGGCCCTCCCCCCCCCCCTACAAACCCCCCCCCCCCCCCCAAAAAAAATAAAACCCTATAGCTGGATCTGCCCTTGAGTTCAATACTTTGGCTTTTGACACATGCAGATCTACTTTGCGCACTATAAAACTACACGAACATGGAAGTGCATGGGCTGTAAGGCTGTCTCTTGCTCTCACCATGCACATCAACACCTCCTTTAAGGGTTCTCTTAAGAGGCCAATGTATCAGATGTAATTTTGCACATTTGAAGGGCAGAGGCAGAGGAGCAATAAAGAATAGACTGCTCGCTAAGAACTACATCACCTCTATTTGTGGTGCACTAAATTGGTGTGCAGTTTTTTTTTTTTTTTTTTTTTTATAAAAGTATTTTTTTTTTTTTTATGGAATTTAAAGTAAGGACCTTAAAATTGTATTCGTAGTAAAATCCAAATATGCTTCAAGTTTTGTGAATTACAAATTTCGGTGGGATTTTTGGAGTTACAGTAGTCTAAATATAAAAACTAATTTTAGTTAATTTTAAGTTCTCCATAATCAAATTTCTAAGAAACATGGTGCACTTTTGAAATTATAGAAGCACAGTCTTGTTTTATTATGTAAACATAGTGGGAATAAGTTATGCTGTTTCACGTAAAAATAATGGACCTGAGACGTTACAACACTATGTGCCAGGCACATAAGACTCTTAATTCGCCGCATTCCTCTCGCAAATTGTTTTCCACCATACATCAATAGCTGGCCGTTCCTGACGTAGTCACCTTCGTCACTCGTAGCCACCGACGTTGCTCGCCACTCCACGCACTTTCGCCGAGCACTCGTTCATCATTTTAATCCCGATCCCGAACTTGGGTATCAGAACTCGAATTTGAACTCATCTCGTCCTTAAACAGCACGGGTCTGAAAAACACCAAATAACTCTGCCAGCATGTGAATGTGTGTGTATATTTCTGTATGTCTGCGGATGAAATTTTGCTGGGTTGTGCGTGCAAACGGGAAGGTATTATCTGTCAAAAATTTCAATTTTAATTAAACAATAACAATCCTAGACAATAGTTTTAGCCACCTTTTTAAACTAAATAGTTTCCAGTGTTATGAACTACTGAGGCACAATCTCTGACGTCGGAAATTCGTGCATGTAACTGCGGCGCAAGAGATCACGCGTAACGCATTAATAATTGTGGATAAATATTTAATCATAAAGTTGGCAAATACCGTTATCTAGGATTGTCATTGAGTACTTTATCCATATTGGCTTCGAAAAAAAAAACAGTAGAAATCAATTGATGTTTCCAGCGTATGTTTATCTACCACGCACTCTTAAGGGACAGAATGAGCGCAAAAATAAACAAGGAAAAATCTTTGGTGAGTATTTATGCATGCACCCGTGGACCCCGCAATTGTTTTTTTGCAAACAAAAATGAGAGTGGGGGGGGGGGGCGGAAAAAACTTTTGTGAGTTTTGCGTACGCCCGCAAAGGTTTCTGCAAAAAAGCAAACATTGGGAGAATGAGGGCGGAACGATGAACTCAAAAAAAATTAAATGGGCGTTGCAACGCATGTCCGGGAAGTTTCCTATAAAAGCATGTCGAAAAATTGTGAATAGCGTACAAAAACTGTAGGACAACACTTACTGTTCGGTATTAAAAAAAAATAGTTGCAACATTTTGCAGCTAAATTAAAGTGAAATCTGCATAAGCACGCTGTAATCTGACGCACAAAATTATGAACGAAAACGGCAGTTTAACATGAAGGAGACCGAAAACTACTTCCCAAAATTGTCATGTTTATAATATAATTTTCGTTATTACATTTCATTATTCAACCTACTAATTGAACGTAGTAACTAATTGTTATGGCATGCATTATTTCAATTCGTTATTATTTCGCTGTATTTTTCGTTGCATTTGTTGTCCGACTGGGGTGAAACTTCTGCAAGGATTCGTTTTTAGTATCCCAGTTATGAGGGCCTACGTAATTCGCGATGGTAGTTACCTGTAAACGTTTTTAAAATATAGAACGATTTTCAGGTAATTTAGTTATCTACAGTTGGTAAACGGTAAAATGCAAAGTTGTTAGAAGGTAAACTGAAAAAAAAAATTGTTGGCATGTGAATCCAAAGATGTTAGACCACGGTGGTAGGAGAACTTCTACGGCCGTGTTAATTCTACTACAGGTTAGAAAGAAAATACGTTTTCTTATGGGAGAGCTTGGCACAGGGAAAATTTCTGCCACTAGTTTCGCTTCAATCGCTAAGAGACCAGATAAATACGAAACCGTATTAAAATTAAATTTAAATGAACTTGCAAATTATATTTGTCGTTCAATTTAATTTTCAAGTGAAAAGAAACCAATTTCGCCTTTTAAATTGTCAACTTAATGAAACTTAAAATTCAGGAAAGCTCTGTGATTGGTCAGTTTGGTGCATTGGCGATACCAGTGCTCAAGTGGCAGAAATTTTCCCTGTGCCAAACTTATAACATTGATCTTTCTAACCTGTAGTAGAATTAACCTTAGTTAGACTAGAAGTGCTCCTTTCTCTATGTTGACGGACTTACCATAATCTGTGACATGATTGTGAAATCTTAATTATTGACGTTCAGTTTTGTTGCAGATTTGATTTCAATACGCGTGAGCATAAAATTCCAGGATTTTAAAACAACTAGCTTCAGTTGTGTTCTTCAAGTCATTGTAAAATTACTCTTTTACATCAGTTCACGTGTTTCTATTGCACAGAGACTGAATTTTCCTGACATGTTCGGAAACTCGAGTGTTTCTGTTGACTACGAAAAGTGGTTACAGGTGTCTGACTACGATTGTGAGTATTTTTGTCATCTCGAAAGTAGCTTTATTTTAATTTATTAGTTTGTTTTTCGAACTGCCGTGTATTAACTGCATCGTTAATTTGTTCTGCTCTAATATAAATGAATTCAAGGTTTTCAAAACTTATACGCTGTTCGCTATAAACTGATCACTCAGCGAAATTTGTAATTAATTACAAATATGTTTTATTTATATGTGTATTACATATAGATTCATAGATCAGGGGCGGATCCAGAATTGCATTGGAGGAGGGGGAGAGAGAGAGAGAGAGAGAGAGAGAGAATATATTTTTGCTAGTACCGGTTCGCCGATTTAAGAGGGTAGATCCGGGGTTGCGTTCAACACCGCTTCGCCTATAAGCGCAGATACTAAACTAGCGTGCAGTGTTTTCATAGAGAGTGTTTTTCAGTAGGACTTTAAGTGGTGACCCTATTATTTTATTTGTGGATAGTATGAGGTAAAGTCCATCGCAGGTCGCAATCATTTTATTTTACAATTACGGTTGGTAGTTTTCCAGATACAACAATCTACAGGGTGAGTGTGAATTCGACCGACAAACGTGGTGGGGTGATTCCTTACGCAAAATAAGGTAGGGTTTACATTTGACAATTGTCCCGAAAGTGCATATGAAGGGTGTTAGGAGCCCTTGAAAATGTGTTTTCAAAATCGAATATAATTAAAATATCGAACAACGCTGGAGATGTAGCAACAACAATGTGGACATGTTTTGGGCTATAATAAGACGTCTGACCCCAACATGCTAAGATGGTACAAATCATCCCCCTTCATGGACAAATGGCATATTTGAAATTTCGATCGCATGAAATTTGGTAGCCGTAACGTGTAATCGTAATTTGACCATTGTTTATG
>PNEQ01048139.1:0-11082 GCA_003012365.1 Medauroidea extradentata
TGTATTGGATCCAGAGGGAGGTTTCCGCCGCCGTTCGACGAGGCACACCCCTCAACGGCCACGCCATTGTCCGGCTGGCGCTACAGTCCCCTGGTGGATCAGCCTTTCTTAGCACCCCCTCCTCGACACCCGTTTCCGTCTCCACCCCATCCTCGCCTTGTGAACCCACATCCGACGCAACTCCTCACCCAGGCACTTCTGTGCTATCCTGTCCGGAGCATCAGCACCCCATTGTTGCTACTTCTTTCCTTCCACCTTCGGCTACACCTACTGTGGAAGAACAACCTCCAGTGCAGCGCTAGATTCCCTCGCTGTAATAGCCTTTACTGGGTGGGGAGAGTCCGACGAGGAAGACGGCGGTCGACGCTTCGGGAGTGCATCCTGGGAGTGGAGCACGCCGCCATCTAGCCATCGCGCCCTCGCCGACAGACTACTCACGCCGAGAGGTTTTGGCTTACCGCCGTGACCTGCACCGCCCAAAATCTCACCCCCACCCACGACAGGCTAATACAGATGACCTTGCATTATAGTTTCCTATCTTCATTTTCAGACATAATCATATGTGCTTGTATCTGTGTGTTTACGATTGTGTTAAAGATACTATATTTGTTGGTAATATTACGTATATTTTAGTATTTAACTGTATCCTCTTGCAAATGTGTATATAAGTATATGTACAGTGTGTATGTATACACATGTGTGCATATGTACACACATATATGTATGTTTTTAACACGTGCTCTCAATTTTCGTCAGTGTATTGCTGTCTCACTCTTGGTTTTCTGTAGCAACAGACTTCTGGTACTGCTGACCATTATGATCATAACACTTTGTTTAATAATTATTGGTGTTTCCCAAGTCCCATACAGAGCACAGTATGACAGTGCAGTAGTTTAACAATGTGTCGTTTCACTTTATCACGCTATTGAATAAAATGTTAATGCAGTCCATTGTTACTCTTCAAATGTAACTGTGCGATAAAAAGGATGTTAAGTTTTATCAAGTTTCTAGGCAATAAAAAACTAACTTTAGTAAATTTGATATGGGATGCCAATTATAACGTAAATTTGCAAACAATTAGTGAATGACTATACATCGGCCAATGTAATTACTAATATTATTATGTTTTGAGTAAAAATTAATGGTATTTTAATGGTTTAGTGTGCATGCAGTTTCAATGTATGTACGAACAATTTTCGAGGCATACAGGCTATTGAAACCATAATACATTGCTTACGAAATTTTATAGATGTAAAATTTTAATAATACCTATAAGTAGCAATATTATACACTGACTGCGAAAGAAGGATATTTGTTGCTTGATTAAAACCGACTTCTTAACATGCTAATAGATTTTTCACTGCACTTAAATAATATTCTTAATACATGCTTATTTTTGCTGATGTAGACATTCTTTTACATACTGATAGTAAAAGTAGAAATGACGGCTTAGCAGTTTGGCAACAATGTTAAAGTCTGGTGCAAAGAGTGTTGTGAGGGACAGTGACACATTGTTGAAAATAACAGTAAACAGGAAGAGTGGTGAGCATGGAAGGGCGGATTGTGAGGAGGGGAGAGGGTATGATAGTATGGCAACTCCAGTAGCACTTCTCTGCAGGTAGCAGCAGCTGGACAGTTCTATAAAACATCTCATTGTTATGCTAGTCTTAAAATGCTGAAACAAAATAGTAGGTATAAATAGTTCAGTAATAAGCTTTATAAAATTTCTTTAAAAAGGTAATTTTATATATTATTATTTTATAAATTTGAGTGCTTTCTGCTAAAATAGGTAACAAAATAATACATTGAAAATTGGCAACACAGAAAAATAATTTGCAAGAAAATTGCAAAAGAAATGTGTGGAAACTATGACATTACAAGTATACATGCTGGAATGTGTGATGGTTTAAAGTAATACGTGCAAAGTTATGGCGACATGAAGCATTATTAAGAATATTCCTTAGCGAGGGAATTGGCTAATGTGATGTACTGCTCCTTCGCTTCATCTTGACTCGTTCCTTTCCTGCCTTCCCAAGCCTCCCACTTGGCCTTGCCTTTGAGATCCAGTAGTCCTGGCTTGTCTGCAACACAGTTACACCACACACTATAGTTTGACAATATTGCAGTGAGAGTACACCACAACACCACTAGTTATATTCTCCTAGTAAACCAGTCAGGCTGGTCTGCCTCAGTCTAGCCTAGTGAAGAGATCTATGAGGTCGTCCATGTGTTTGTCGTGCAGTAACCTCAGTAATTGTCAGTGTTCTCGAGCTACTCAGTTGTCTTCCTTTAATGGACCCCTCAAGTGAATTTCAATGAGAACATCCACACTATGTGCATATAAAAAGAAATTGATGTGTGTTGAAATTTTTAAATTTGAAGTCAGTTTGAGGTAACTACAGCTACTTAAAGTTCGCGCTTTTAATCATAAAATGCAACAAATGTTATATTTCAAAGGTATTCGAGTTGTAGGTTTTATAAAAGTTTAGTGTTACGTACATTGTTTTATCACACAATATCATAGCAATATCCGAGCACTGTAATATGCAATAATACATTAAATTAACCTGTTTACTGGTACACACCATTACAATATTAAATTATTTAATACCCATACATTTACTCTACAACAGAACCACACCGCCATGAGGGTGCAATGGTCTCTCTCTGGGCTGGTATTGGAAAGCTTAAGGGAGTTCTATAATTTTTCGGGTAAGTATAATATTGTTTCTCCACTTTTGCATGGTACCGTCGATTCTTTATCCAAATTTAATATCTTGTATAATCAATAGTGTTCTGTATTTCATTACGGATGTTAGGTTCATATGCAATACATAAATTTATACAGGAAATAATATTTCTGGGTTATTGTGTGGTTTTGGTTTAGGGTACCGCAAAATAATTGTTATTTATGTTGTATAACAGTGTAGCATAATCCCACTGCAGTACTATTTACCACTAATGACGTGTTCATTATGTAACATGTCAATTAACGAGTGACTGAACACGCACAAAATAACACATTTAACCTAAATGCAAGCTTAACCATATATGACCTATTATTTTAATGTAGGTACACTGTTCTACTAGATCACATAAAAAAATCACTTCCGCGATTCGCATTCAATTTTAATCGCTGTTATTTCCATGCAAATATGCCTTTTCAGACATTGTATTAATATGGTTGCGAAAATGAAAAATATACGGTTTAAAAAATTAATAAAACATATTTGTATCACATGCTTGTTAAACTATCTAATAGTATTATTTAAAAAATACATGCCAGACGTGGGTTCTGAACCTGGATCCTTAAAAATAGTAGCCAAGTACCATAACCAATACGCTCTAGTGATGCTGATGATTATGTGACTTACTGTGTGTCGGTGACTAAGGTGAGTTGAGAAGGGATTAATTTGTAAGTTAATTTCTATTTGCATGAGATACCTTTTTCTTACCACAATGTAGATTCCTGTAGGTTCGTCATTAAAACATAGGCACCACATCTCAATTGATAGAGCAGTATATTGAAGAAATTGAAAATACATAAAAGATTATAATTCTAAAATCTCTCACCCTAGGTCAAACACATAGTTTAGACACAATTTACTATAAAGTAGAAAATATCTTGAGTTTGGTTGAAGTTGATTCTAGGTTCTATTAAAACTCCTCGGCTAGGGATAAAATTTAAATTTAAGATTAAGTGTGTATGTTTGCTCAGTCGGTTTACACAATATTCTGACACAGGACCTCTGGGTTTGAGCACGTTGGCAAAAATTAGGCACACCAAACTCATTTAAAATTAGTAGACGAAAAATTTTAAGAAATAAAATTTTGATTTGAATATCCAAGTCAATATTTGAAATGGTCGGCCTTGTACACAAGATGGGTAAGCGTGGGGACGCTACAGGCATACATATTCAACATGGCTATCCTTACAATGTAGGCTGAAGGTCTCGTTGTCTTCATGACACTTCAAAAATTAGCCTAATTACATTACTGATGACGGGCCTCTTCTCAAAATAGCCTAAAACTGACGGACATACCGTCCTCTATCTATTGAGTTCCCAAGCCTAACCTTAGGTTGATGGCAGAAATGAAAGTGTTCCATTTTCTCCTGGGCCGATTCTGCCGCATGCTTCACCTAGCAAAATTCAGGGAACTCTTTCTGCTCTGTACAAAAAAAACATATAATCTAATCTATGTTCTTCTCCAAATTGGAAGCCGTTGCCTTGGCAACCAATCAACAAAAGATGTATAAAACCTTCAATCTGCTCAGAGAAACCTCTCTGGAGCAGATAATTACTCTATACTAGTAAGTTAAACTATAACTATACTAGGTACAATCATATGGTAGTAAAGCATTTTAAACAAGTATTTCAAATTTAGATTAAAAATTATTACGCAGATGTTAGAATAAATTCAGAAAATATTTAAATAAACAATTATGCAAAACTTTAATAATATTAACATATTCATGAAATATTTGCAGTATTTTCAAAGAAGAAAAGTTATAAGAGTGTTTTCAGAAATTCCATAACAATATTTAATAGCTTTTAGATAATTAACGTCTATTACAAATAACTAGGAGTGAGAGATTTTCTTAATCTAACACAAAACAATAAGAACATTAAATTAATTTTAAGTTGAACAAAAATTACTATAGTAAGGTGGGAACTGTCAAAACACAAAAACTTCTGATGCTTCCTATAATAGCAAAGTCTTTCTCAGTTCGTTATATCATCAAACATAAATAAACTTTAAAACCTGTGACGATCTCGTTACAACGCTACACTTTATCTGTGGGATGTTGTTGTTTTAAACACAGATAACCTCGGCTAATTTTCCTTGATAGTTATATTATCTGGTGTGACAATGCTGCAACGTGTGTATCAACGATGTCCCTTGAATTGAACATGTTTTTACTATTATTACTTCTACAATTATCTTATACCAGAGAGAGAGGCAGGTGGATGTAGAACAGGCTGAACTTGCTGAAGAGTCTTTAAGACAATGGGACCATTCAGGGAGAAACAGAACTAAACAGTAAATTATCAGAATATTGTACACTGGTGTGCTGTCTGCTGGGCGGGAATGTTGGTTTTGTTTTCAGAGTTAATTGCAACAATTTAAATGGATTATTTGCAGCATTAAACAGATAACATCACAGCTTCAAGCTCCCCTGACCTTCCAGAAGGTAACATATTATTTAGCGTGGACTTATCTGTTACCTCTGTAGTCAATAGTATTTAAAGCTAGCTGCTGTATACTGAACAAGATAAGTGTGAATGAACAAAACCTAGTACATGCTATGCTACTTTTTGAACCATCTTCACGGTGTTCCTATATAGGAACCAGTTGTAAAAATCATTCAAAGATAACAAGGCTCTGCAACTGACATCAGTCACGTCAATGTGTACATCAGTCATATGGGATGTCTTGTCGTGCCACAAGGAATCCACTGTGAGGACACGTGTGAATACTTCCAATCACAGGTCATCTAGCAACTATATCTACTCTAACCTACAATACGAGTGTTCTGCATACGTTAGAGCAACAGGGTTAACAGTGTGAAGTGGGGAAGGAATGTGAAGGGCCAGAGGTAACCTTGATTTCACAAATTCAGTCACACAAGATTTGTCAGGCTTAACTTAAAAACATGTCGAAATGCCCCTGTGCCCAATGTAAGACTGGACTCGTCCAACGAGACAGAATTTGCCGCATAGTTTCTTTAAAATTCATAATTATGAATTAGTTTTTTTAACGTTTGAGTAACTTCCTAGAATATTATTTATATGGTACTAAGCTAATTCTCTGTTTCTTCAGTAAAGTAAATTCACAAAGCGTAAAATATTAGTTGACCCACATCACTTGACATATATATTTGAACATTCCCGAACAACATTTGAGACTTTAATCAGCAAGTCTAATTTTATAATAATTTTTCAGTGTCTTTGTTTATGTACTTTAAGGGTTTTTCAAGCATTGAGAAATTTTGACACTCTCAGCGGTGCGATCGCCCTGAGCCCACCAAGGCTTCAGCAGTTGACGACTGGTGGCGTGTAGAGGCAGTTCGGCTCCGGTCGCCCGGGCACCATCATTTCTTTTGGCTGATCATAGTAACATGCAATGGTTTGAATTTAGTCTTGGAACCTTCGTATATTAAACTTCAGTGCCCGGGTAACCACTCACCCCTGTCGACTCGTTTCGCACCCAGGGGCTTATGATACCATATATTTTCATTCCTGCCGCGTGGGATTTTCAGTAGCACTGCCTGTCGGACGGGCTAGGTCAGAGCCCGCTTAAGTCATCGCCAGTGCTAGGGCTTGTACGCTGGAGGACGATGTAAGTGTCAATAATAACACCTTTCCTTTATTTTGTGTTGATTATTGACTTCGCTGCTTCCCTGCGCTTCAGGGTGCGAGACCCTCCAACCCGAAAACAACATATATCCTTGGATGTACAAGTGCCCGAAATTCCTGTCGAGTGTTTAATAATTGTGTGTATGAGCATGGTGAGAGCCATAATACTCCCCGAGCGTAAGTATACAACGGCGGTGGATGAGAAGAGTTACGAAGCCGGCCGGCTGAGAAAACACCACTCACAACATCTGAGTGCTGGTTCTCCTCTAACCGGCTGGCGCCTAGTCGGGAACATTCGTATGTTACTTCTGCACATTTACCGTAAACCATCTCCTCCACCCTCGTCTCTCTCTGTCAACTTAGCACTCCAACGTTACCTGCAGAAATATGTTGAGTACTCCTTCTATGGCAATGCAGAAGAATTATCTTAGCAACTACATTTTAGTAGGTGTGTTATCTATGATTCTAGAAACTCTTTTCAAATTTTTATAGCGCCAATTCATGCACTTTGTTATTATTATTATTGTTTTCCACTTTGATTTTCAAAATCATGTACCTCGATAATATTCACCACACGATGGTTTTGGTCAATGTAATCCCAATGTATTTTCCATTAGGAATAATGTCTCAAAGTTAACATGTAAATATTTGTCCATGTTAAAACAGCACTTGTAAAAATGTCATAGGAAGTACATAAAAGTCTCTTTCTATGAGAACAGATCTTGAGCTACACGCCTGCTCTCATTTAACAGGGTTTTGAGCCTTGTAGACTTAAGTAGGAAGAAATGAGAGGTCGATCATAACTGGCCTGCAGGCAGCATAGGGCCTTTAGTATTTCGCATATTGATACTAGGACATGTTAAACATCAATAGGACACACTTCAATGTCACCTCTGGGATTACACTGCAACAGTTTACACAAGCATTATGACGACTGCAATACAGTAATAAATAAGAAAATAATTCACACGCTACTTGTTTGCATGGTTGGAAGCCAACTGATAACCAAATTTGGCCAGTGCGAATATAGGACTGTGAAGTCTAGGCTGCTGCCATTTGAATACGCCAAATAATCGTCCCTCTAATTATAAATGTTTGGTTCAAAGTGTCTCGTGGCATCGCTTCCACTAAACTCGCACAATAGCCCATGAGTGACCTAAAAAAGTCCCACTTAGTAGTTGTATTGCCAATCAAGTTGAAGGCTATACTACTCTGGTACGTGCCTGAAGTCTTCAAGACGAGACTGCTTCATCGACACTAGGATGTTTTAGCCCATTCGTCCCAGCAACACTTCTAAATACTACGCTGAACACTATTAGTGCAAACCAGAGTTTGGACACAGCTCACTGAGATTGGTGAATGCTCTATGGAGGTTATATTCCCAAACAACTGAGTTACTAGTAATAACGGACACACAGAACAAGTGGCTGACTTATTTGTGTAGTGTGCCTGAAGAAGACTCACTTATAAGAGAGTACACATGTAACTGAAATAACATACAGCAAATACTTACCAGTATTATTGTCACCAACAGTGGCTTGTTTGAACAGACCATACAACTCTAACAGCTGACTGTCTGTTGGCCTCTTTGTAAGTTTCTTCACATCTTCTGCTGCTTTGTTGAATTTCTGAAACATTCCACAACAACCAACATATTCACTCCTCTCAGTAAATGACGAGAAGAAACTTTGCAAACTATTGAAACTATCAAAGTGCTAATTGATGCAGAGGTACCCACATGTGCATATCTGTTACAAATTAATAAGAAATTTAATGCCACGGTATCTGTATGATTCACAGTTGACTGCATCATGTTGCAAAGTTTCGTCCAATTTTGTCTATGCTAGCCTAACTTTTAAATATTTGCATAGTTTATTTCTGAAATAAAATAAATTAAGAACAAATATGATTTTAATGTTGTATTAATTTAGTACACTGAATTAGTGATTTATTATAAGATACTGAAGGCAATTTTCCCCATTTCTTGATTTCAGTTATTCACTAAACAAAGTAAAGAAAGCAGCATGTGAGATATACTAACATGTTAAAATAGTTATCCAAACTGATAGTGATCAAATATGGGGGAAAGCAGTTTTATAAAAGTACTTAAATGCTATGAAGCTTTTGATTTTTCATCTGATTAGCTGCAACTTAGATGACGTATTAATGTAATTAATGAAAACTGAACTTCGCCCGCTTCCTGTAGAAACCAAATATTGGTTACGCCACTGAACGTGTGTAGTCTTCACAGTCAAAATATTTGTTTTTATTTTATTTAAAGCCTCTGTGCGAACGGTTTAGAATACCAGCGGTTACTGTTTAAAGTAGTTCAACTTGCGAGACGAGTTAGTCAGTAGAGGAAAGTGGCATCAGAAGCTGTGCACTGATATTTTAGATGACAGAGTTGTCAGGAATAAACTTTAAATAAATATTTTATTTAAATATAACTAAGAATGAACTGTTCAAATATAACATCTAGAGGCATTTTATAATTTTCACACAACAACAACCATAGATTAAAACAACAAGAGGTAGTAAGTACTACAAATACAGCGATGTATATAAGTATACAATTATGAATTATTGTCACTCACTAACACTCTCCCGCAATGTTCATAATGTGCAACCTTCCCGTAGACATTCCTATAAGTTTCTTCAGTGCTGTCAGTCTACAAGAAGACAAAGCCTTCGTAAAAATGTCGGCTTGTTGAAGTTCCGTGGAAATATATCTAACCATTATTTTCCTTTCACTTAATAATTTACGAACATAATGGTATCGTGTCTCAATATGCTTCGAGCGCTCATGAAACATCGGATTCTTCATTAACTTAATGGCGCTCTGACTGTCAATGTATAAGTTAGGCACAGACTCTTTACCTACAACATCAATTTCTTTCAACAGTCTGTCAAGCCATACTAAAGATTTTGCAGCCTCGCTGGAAGCAATATATTCCGCTTCCATAGAGGACAATGCCACACTTCTTTGAAGTTTACTTCTCCACATGACCGGACCACCACCAAACTTCATTAAAATGCCACTGGTAGATCCTCGGGTAAAGCCGGATTCACACGTCCACAGATCGTCCAGAACATACAGAACAGACAGTACAGATGACCATTCATGCGTATACAGATCTTCGGTGTACCCATGATTCAGTTCGTTGATTATACTGAGTTGTGTTTACATGTGAAGTTGCGTTTGTGGACGTGGCATTTAATGGAATATTTTTAACTTTTATCAGAAGATAGCTTTACGCAGCTATCAGCTAAATTATCTTGCGTGTATTTGCGGGATAGTTACATAAATCGTAATCTATTACAACTGAATTCTGTGGAATTTATTGGAGTAGTGCAAATGAGAAGTAAGTGACAAGTGTTTTTACCGACTTCACTTAAATTTATACTTGTGTGTCTTAAAAAATAAATGTGATAGAGACGGGAATCAATATTTTCGATAAGTTTATTTGCGTTTAAAAGCAAATAAATATCTTCCGAAAAGAAGACACTCAAAGCAATATTTCTAGTGTGTCGGCAAACTGAAGAAACCTGCATACGAAAGTTTGCACCAGCAGTTTTATATCAGGTAGGCTAAGTCATGTACTTTTTTCTTTTAGTAAGGTATTTGACTTTTGCGAAATCAAGCTTTTTTTTTTTTTTAAGAAAATAAACTTTACATAGTCGTGTTAAGATTCGACACAAACAGATCAGTCCTGATATTCACTAGCCTAATTTTGTGGGTGCCTACATTCAGTCAAATTATTGCGGGAAGATAAATAAAAATCTAGCAATGAGTAGGCATATCTAAAAAATATAAATAGGGAAGTTTTTAAAAATTTTCAAAGAAGGGAAACTGAATACAACTGAAGGAGACAGACAATTTTCAAAATTGTATTGATGTTGTAAGTTACAGGTTTATGAGTTCAGTTATGTTAGTGTTTCAAAAATAACTATAGTAAGTTAAAGGATTAGGTACAGCAATGGGTAGCAGGGTGGGTGAAGGATAAATGGAGAAGGCTGGTGATGAAGGGAACATTTGGCCGTCAGTAATGTTGAAGGAACTGGAGTGGAACTCATTGTTTGAAAGGAGAGGAGTGGTAAAGCTGGTCAGGATGTACAGCATGGTAAACTTAGAGGGAGGTTAGGGTATGTTAGGCTGCCTATTAACTAAGGTAGAGTAGGAGAATAGGGAATAATAGTGAAAAGGTTCAGAGCAGAACATAGCGGGTACTAGTTTATGCTTAGGTTGGTGAGGGAGTGGAATTTGCTGTAGGAGTAGCAAGCGAGGGTGGTTAGAAGGTAAAGGAGGGGATTTGTAGGTGGTTTTGATGTGTTCACAGCTTTTGCTAGCTAAAAAAAATCTTATTATTTTTGTAACACATCCAAAACAATGTTGTGTATTGTTTTACAAAGATAATGTTTTACTGTTTCAGGCAAACCACTGCCAGAGTATTTCTCATACCCTTATGACGTACCATTTGGTTTACAAGACAACAAGTATTGTTTCTTTTTTCGTAGAGGTATAAGAGTGACGCGGGTCGTCCCTGACCTCCCCTGATCTGAGCCCGTCGTGCGCATCAAGCCCAGCGGCTTGCGCATATTGGAACACACCCGCCCACGTGCGCGACGAGGTAGCGGCGCCTAGACGCCGCCCCCGCGACGTCGAGTGGACGCAATATGTGCCTCGGACCCAGAAAACGACCATCCATTGGTAGGAAAGTGCCCC
>PNEQ01048140.1:0-11081 GCA_003012365.1 Medauroidea extradentata
CCTCGTATTACTCCTTACCAGCGCTAAAGACCTCGATGTTGAGCGCTGACCAAAATCTCTCTCACTCACTCACCTGGCAGATAGTAGGTTACTTTTTTTTTTTTTTATTTGTTTGTTTCTTTAGGTCCCAATGAGCCTAGGCTCGCAATTTGGGACAGTTACATCAATTCACATTCACTTGTTATAAATGTTTCAAGTGTGAGAAAAAAAAAAACATTTTGAGTTGCTCTACTTGTGAAAACATTCGAGCTATCGGTAGGAACACTGATTTATCGCAAAGCAAGTTGACTGGTTGCTAGGCTTCGACATACCTTGTTCATGTCTGGCATTCTTTTTGTGTTATTGGCATGTCCCCATCTGACTTGGCCAGTAATAACATTTTTGATTCGTCGTTATACATAACCATTCTCCATTCATGCAAGTCGCAGGCTGCTACACTTAGCAAATACTGGTAGCATGAAAGATTCTTAACATTTTCTGCTGAGTTATCTGTAGCCATAATTAAATAATTGATTACTTCATAATTATAAATTATCATACTATACAGTTAAGCTGGATGTGTTGTATTATGTAATATTTGCAGTATCTTGCATGCTAAATAATCTGGCTGAGATATGTTCAAGTGCAAAGATGAAGTACAGTATACCTATACTATATCATTGACGTGGTAGATATCAGGGTTCAACATCTTGTCACTTTAGTCGTTAGAAACGGGATCAGTAGTTCTGAAAATGAAAGATGCAAGAGAACAAGAGAAGTTGCCATGACCAGTATTAAGGAACCACCACAGCATTTGTAAATTTAAATATTTGACAGACAATAAAACCAGTGTAGTCCCGAATTTGCGAGTCCAGTGCTTTACAAATGTGTTACCTCGTTCAGTTATTATAGTAGACTATAGTACGTACAGTCAAACCTCTTTAATACAAACCTGAAGGGACCAAAATTTTGGCTGTTTGTAATAATGAGGTTTGTATTAACGGGTGTTCACTAAAACCTTTAAAAGTTTCTAAAATTTTGGTCACACTGTTTATCCCAGCAAATCAAATAGGCCTAGTCTTTTCACCACAATGACTTCCTTTTACTTGAGAACTTGATATTGCATGGTTTAATGCATAAACAAATTTTTATTAAACATTAAAGTAATAATTTCATTTCTTGGCCCATTTCAAGTGGAATAAAAATCACTTTGTATTAACAGGGTTTGTATTAACGAGGTTCCACTGTAACCATGCTGTGGCGTACACACAAGGGATTATATAATTTCACAGTTTTTTTAAACTGTCTGTGGCATTTGACTGTCGTCGAACATAGAACTTAAAAAATATTGCTAAATTTCAACACGTGATTTTTGTTGAATAGGAAATTATGTTACTGTAAAATCTTTGTAAAACCAATCTGTAATCATAGAAACAATTAGTAAAAAATTATTCACACTATTTGGGTTTAGCTACAAAGTTTTTCCCCCCACAGCAATTGAGTTAAGTTCAGATAATACATATCACGTTACAGTAACCCAGGAATGAGAATAGGTGTACTTTTAAATAGCTGTTTGACTCTCAGTAAGTTAATGTACGATAAATGCAGCGATGAACAAAGTAACGACTGATTTCGTGCAGGGATGGATTTAAATGGCCTAGTTATAACCCCCTTTCCCCCCAACAGTTAGCTATATGACTTTTTATTTATTCTTTCAGTTTCACTTATAGACATCCTTCCCTGTAAGTTAAATATTGAAATAGTAGTTCTCTCGATACCACCATAAGCGAGGGTGATTTTAGAGACGTAGTGAAACACTAGGATGTTTTTACACAATTTTTTTTCTATTTGTGTCAGCTGATGAATGTCATTTGATCTGGAAATTTATTATTTGTAATTTATCACAAGTGATGTCCCAAAGTCACCTCTGCTTACTGTGTTGTATTTAATTAGGCCTGCCTCACTTGAGAGAGAAACTAAATAACGTCACTAACTCTAATAGACACCCAAGAATAATGTTCGGTTCTTACCTTCAAGAGGAGTGTGTACCAGCGTCAAATTTTCGCATTTGATGTATGAGAACAGCAGAGCGATAAGAGCCAGAGTACCACACTCAATGAGAGGTATGTTGCCTCTATTCGTAGCGCGCTAAACCAGTGTGCAAGGTTTCCATTGTAGTCTTTTTCCCATGGGACTTTGAGCGGTGCCCCAAAAATTTTATTTCGGCTAGTATGAAATAATGGCCAAAGCACAGATCTCGTTTCACACTTTACGAATTCGTATGGCATTTTCAGAGTTACAGCAGTATAAAAAAAACTGTTTCCAGCAATTCTGAGAGGCTTGAAATTCATGTTTCTAACAATTATAGTAGCGTAGTTTCAAGTGTGCAGGTCTTTTTGTAGATGAACGTAATATGAATACTTTAAGCAGTTTTGTGTAAAAAAATAATTTGTTACACATTACAATATTGATGTCCCAGATGACAACTTCTCTTAAATAAGGATTTAGTGGATCCGACCTTGTTCTCATGTCTGGGAAATTATTTGTTGGCTGTTTCAAATATCTACTGTAAACTAGAAATAGACTTATTTTCTAACCATGGAGTAACTTTGATTTTTCTGCCATTTGGTATAAAAGTAGCAAATCAAAGGGTATTCAGATAAAAAAAAATTGAGGATTGAAGAGTGGTGCTGATTATCTTGGTGTACGGCAGTGATTATCTGCATTCTGGCAGTAAGTTATTAAAAATAATATCTAAGTACCAGAGGTGTCAGTTCAGGTTTTTCTAGGGGAGGGGGGCAAGATTTTTTTTGGGCGACAGTGACCGTGTTGCATCTTTTTTATTAATTAAGCATGTATGAATTAGAAATTTTAATAATAAAACTTCACTTTTATGTGCTTAAGTTAGCATTATTCAAATAACAAAATAAAAGAAATAAATTTTGTATACTTAAAATTCTAAATCCAGTGGGGGGACATCTGCCTCCCCTGCCCCACCCCTAAATAACGCCCCTGCTATGTACATAAGGTTAGGCCTATATGAAAAAATATATCGGAATTTTAGATAAAAGTTACAATTTTTGTTTTAAGATCTTTTTATTGGGCAATTTGAGTATTTGCTAATATGTATTTAAAAAATACTTTTTTTTTTACGATGACTACAAAATGTGTCGCAAGAATATCTATTTTTGACAACTTTAATTGTTTCAAACTTTAACAGTTTCCCAAATACTTGTCTTAAGAGTGAAGCCTATCTGGGAGCCTTGTCAAGCAAGGATAACGATTTACGACCATTCGGTGCATACGTCACCTCTCATGATATCTCTTTCGGACGACAACCAGCTTCTGCACTGGAAGGAGGAAACATGTTAATACTGAAATAAAAATGTGGAAAATTGAGTAGGTCTTTATGATTATGAAAATACTTTCCTGATCATAGTTTTCAGGGCATTGAAAGACAGCCGAACAGATACTGTAACAATGTGGGGTACATCGAAATGAACAAATGAATAATTGGTAGTATACAGGCTGACCAGAAATAACTAAAAAATAAACAAACCATATGAATCCTGGGCCAGATTGGAGACTAAAATGTTAATGGCAAAATGTTGCATAGCAACATTTAACATGCCTGATGTTTTAACTCTGCATGGAGAAAGTCTCATATAAGAATTCCACTTTTTGACAGTTGTGATTGCCTTTATTTTGCGAGTTGTTTTATTTGAAATAAGCAGCATTTTCCTCTGCCACAAGTAATTTTTATACAAACACACGTAGCTGGGTCTCAAACTGTGCACTTTAGCAACATTAAAAGGGTAATTTCCTGCAGTAATTGGTACACATGATAGCCTTCAAAACTGTCAAAAAATGGAATTCTTTCGTGAGACAGGCTATATACAGGTCAGAACAGTAGTAAGATAAGTAGAATATCTGTAGAACGCAAGAGTGGACTAACTAGTATGTAGCTATGTTGCCACATTGTCCATATAAAATGTTATTGTTCAACATTTTGCCACTAACAGTTTCATCTCCAATTTAGCCCAGAATTCACGTGAGCTTGTTTCTGGATTGATAAGTGGCGTTCGTAGTCCTATGTAATATAATTTAACACGTAAATCACTGTCGGAGCTCATGCCACAAGTGCTGAACCTACCAATCTTTCAGAGGCCAAGTTTGAGGCCATGCTCTTGTGTTCCCACTGTTTTTATAGTTCTTTTTTTAAAGCTTAAACAAGAGCAGATACCACAATTCTGTTTGGCAGTATTTTAAAATTTTTTTTGTCATGATAGCTAATTTTTTCAAGATGAGTTTTGTGGTTTCGACTAATAAATCAATTACATAGGAATTTTGTAAATTACGTTGGTAGCTAAAACAATAGTATTTTTTGTCTTGAAAAAATTAAGGTGCATGGTGGAAACCATTTTAAACAAAACTGCCAAACAGATTTATCTCGTTTAGGCATAAAAAGTAAGTATCTCACAAAAAACATAAGAAATAAGGCAGCATGGCCTTAAATGGGCAATTAGTGTTTAAAAAAAACTGTAAGTTACTTCACAAATTCTACTGAGTGAGGTAGCGCGACAGTAACACGTTGGACTCTCTTTTAGGAGAACCCGGGTTCGATCCCCGGCTCCGGCCATCCTGATTTTGGTTTTATACGGTTTTAATACCTCCAGGCGAATGTTGGGATTGTTCTTTGACAAAGGCCATGGCCGATTCCTCACCCAGTTCCTGTCATTGTACCAAGTTGTGTGTCACCGTCTGTTATGACCTCGCTGCAGACGAGACGTAAAGCCCATGTATCTTACCTGTTTCACATTTTCTCAAAGAACATGGCCACATAGAGAAGCCTTATCAATTTTTGTGTTTCATTCTTAAATATGTCATTAATACTTACTTCTCACAGACAAATTATGAATTAATAATTTTATCTTCCTTTGTTTTGCAATAAGTTATCCTGTGAAATTTCATGTAACAATTTTTGTTTAAAAAAGCTACATATTTTTAAAAATGAATAGTTAAATGTATTTATACTTTGATTCTCATTCCTCATTTTAAATAAAAGACTGAAAGTTTAACTATATCAAATTTGAAGTAAAAAAAAAAAGTATTCTTGTAGATGAACTGTTCCTTATTTCTTTGTTGTACTCTGTAGTGTCTTACGCACATTTTTGTGATAGTATATAATTCATGTCCTGTATTAGTTTTCCTCTATAGTATAGTCTGTCTCACAAAGAATTCCATTTTTTGACATTTCTGAAGACCATAATGTGTACCTATTTGTACCGAAAATTACTTTTCATTTTGATGTACTTCATAGTTTGAGATTCAGCTGAGTAAGTTTTGATAAAAAATCACTTACGAGAGATGAAAACACGCTTACCACAAAAGAAATGTGAAAACAACTGTCGAAATATGGTATTCTTACATGAAATGGACTATATGACCTTTTTCCTCTTTCATACAACTTTTTTTATTTTGATTTCTTTGAGAAGTGTTAAAAAATGTGATGTAATTTTCCCCTCTTCTTAAGTTTTCCTGTATTAAGCAACAAGTATTTTCCTGGTTTTTACAGAAATATAGAAAAGTTCGTATAGGTATCCTTTCATTGTAAACACTCTTGCAGTATCATAGACGTACAGAAGTCGGTTTCATAAGAAAGAAAATTTTGTTTGCAGATAATTTGCAGCACATCTTTCTTGCTAACGATCTTCCTTTGCTGTTGTTTGCAGTGAACCCACAATGACCTAAATGGCCATCTTCTATTGGAACACCATTTATCATTTACAGCATAACCTTGATCAACTGAGTTCCTCATGTTATCCGAGCTACTCTTCGATGTACCTTACAATTTTTAAAAGTTTTAGAACATTTTTTTGAGATGTAGGTGCCATACTGTCTTCATGGAAGCTTAACTTGATAGTAAGCTTATGGTACCTTTATTGATCTATGTTTTTTCATTAACTCTTTCACTGCAACATTTGACTGTAGTCAAATATTCAAAATATTTCTAAACTGCAATATGAGGATCTAGTTAAACACCAAATTAAATGACTTTCTAAAAACTCAGTACGTGGGTTTTTTTTTTTGCTTAAAAATAACTAGAAATAAACTATACAAAAAATAAATTCTTTAAAAAAAATTTTTTACACTATCTTGGGGCAAAGAAAATTTTTTATACCGCAGCGAAAGAGTAATGTTACACATTACTGTAGTCCGTATTATCCAACGTAGGCACATATGAGGGTGTGGTGTGCAAGTTAATATTTAAAATGTTAATCGAAATTTGGAGAAATCAGTATGAATGTAGTGGAGAAACAAAGCAAGTGTAGAAAATTAGTTTTTTTCCAGCTTTTTATTGTTATTCTTGACATGACCCTGTTTAAGTGTTCATTTTACTTAAGAACAGTTAATTATTTGATGCACCAATGTAAATAATTGCTGTTCGACTACATTTCAATTAATTTAGGCTGTTCACCGGTCACCTACCGGTATAGCGGATATGGATATAATACATTAATTGCTGCACAACCAAATAAAAGTTAGTTCCTTGCGAAAATTTTTTACTAGCTCAATCAAGTATGAGTTCATGGAACGTTGCTTTAATTTTGATGTTAGTGAATGCAATCTGCTACATGTGTATCTGTGTGCATACTTACGTATCATAATTGTGGCTCTATTCATGTGTGTGCAATCAGTTCAGGGCTTTTTATTTACGGTTTATTTAGGTTTATTTGGGTTAAGTGATCTGTATTGACTTCATAATAAACTTTTTGTTTAGTGAACTCTTGTGGTCATAATAAATTAAACGGTGTCCTCATGACGTTAAGTCTTTGCAAGCAGCTTTCTGTGATGTTGGAAGATTTTGCCCAGCAAATTTGACTTGCTGGCTGTTTGCATTTATGTAGTCTGGCAGAGTAGCCTGTAATTTTTTTGTCAAGTGATGCAATAAGTACATGTATATCTTAATGAAGATTTGTAGAGGGTTACTTTAGTAGCTGAACATTATCTGGAGAAGTTTTGTTGTGGAATGCTGTCGTAGCACACGTGCTCAGTCTACAAATACAATAGGTATTATTAAAATATGTGCTATTATTTTGTGTAGTGTAAAGTTCAGCTCTATGAGAGGGGCTCAAGGTCCTCTAAGGTGCCGTGCCCAAGTGTGCAGGCACCTTAAGACACCAACCCCCCCCTCCCCAAATCTTCGTTATCCACCATTGATTGTGGGTGGTTGGTTCGTACAGGTTTGCTATATCACTTATGGAAATCAGTAAATAAATTTTCCAACAACTCTGCTGCTGACAGTATTATTCAAAGTTTAATTTTTCTTTGTAAAATATGAAGTTTTACGTTATGTGACAGTGTATTATATGACGTTATTATTCAGTAGTAGGATAATAATAATAATAATGAATAAGCCACATGAAAGTACTGTACAATTTTAGTCTCGGGACATGGACCTTGCAGCACCTGAGAACGTATGGAATAGGATGAAAGGAAAACAATTCTTGCCTACTAGCAGTGGCATGCCAACCTTAGGTTATACATTCCCCCCCCCCCCTTAATTGTTGGAAATTATGCCAAAAATATAACAAATGTTGATGGACGTATTTAAGCAGGTGTGTTCTAATACCAATAGTTTGGTGGAATTCAGTTGACAGTGTAACTTATTTCAAAACTAACTAATCATCTGTTCTCTTCACTCCTAGATTATTCATATTTCTTAACTGTCTTTGGCTATTGTGAAACATTTTATTTTTGGCTTCGTTGAATGAAATTACAGTTTGTAAAACAAGTCCAAATTCCCTAGTTAGTAAAAAAATGTAGGGAGGTGTTTAATTAATTAATTTTTGGAAGTTCCAATGAAGCACAATTAGACTTGTTATTAGGAACTGTACATACAATGGCAATGAGTAAGTACATACATAACAATCCATACAAAATATACAATAGGAAATTACTGGGTTTCAATTATAGTGATTCAATGAGAAACTATTAATGATAAAATTTTGAAATTAACTTAATTTCCATAAATAAAGTACAGGTATTACTTAAACTATTACTAAAGTTAAGGAATGTAACACAGGTAAATATTGCACAAAAAAAATTTTTCTCTGAAAGCCTAGGTCAACACAGTCAGAAGAGGATAATATATATTCAAGTGTGTATTTAATGCTAAGTGCATACACACCTACACACATCCATACATGATATTAAATTAAGGGACATAGAATGTAATGATGCAAAATGTTTCAATAACATACTGCCTATAGATTTTTGCAACTACGTAATTAGAGAGCTTGTTTCGTTACTGTACGTAGCTATCCTCTGGTTCCCTTGTGAGCTAATGTACGTGACATATCACTAATGTTTCTCACATACATGTAACCGGTGCTTTGGTTTTCCTCGCTTGTAGCATCTCTTCCTCAAATTGTGCCTTATAGTTGTTCAGGAGCGGGCCG
Organism: Medauroidea extradentata; assembly: GCA_003012365.1. Taxonomy (NCBI): domain Eukaryota; kingdom Metazoa; phylum Arthropoda; class Insecta; order Phasmatodea; family Phasmatidae; genus Medauroidea; species Medauroidea extradentata. Next base: position 8,442 of record PNEQ01048140.1, read on the forward strand.
AGTTCAAAAGGAAGAGCAGAAGAGGCATATGCATTGTGCCTAACATTCTAAGGTTTTTTTTTATTTAAAATGTTAACTATTTATAATTTGAAATGATAGGCTTTTCTGAAGTCCCCATTAATCAGTGATGGTTACTGTGAAATGTATATTTTTGTGCGAAGTGCATGTAAAGGCAATGTTACTGATATTCAAGGTTGCCGAGGTCAGAGCCGAGGTAACGCAGTCATGTCAGAAAAGTGTGAGGCGTACAAGCTCACATAATCACTGCTGACTGCATCTAGAAAATAGGGGGGAGGGGACATCAATGCTGCCCCGGGCAGCAACGGATCCTGCTCTGGTTCCTTGAGAGGGTGGCATGCTTCGAAAAGCAGAAATATCCATGCCCCAAGCAAAAAGTGGTAGTCCGGGGGTCCTCCACCAGAATAATTTGAATTTTAAGGTACAAAATGAGGCTGTTTCCAAACAAAAAAATCTACTGTACAGTTTTAGGAAATTTTAATATTTTTAAGGATAAATTATGTTTTAAAAGCGAAAACCTTTGTGATATAAAATAATTAGATACTTTTTTAATCTTCTCTTTCCACATGTCTCTAAAATTGAGTTAGCACTTGAAACACATACAATAATTTTAATGAATAACAAACCGAATAGCACAAAAAATTTTGGAATCTAGAAACTAGAACATTTTATTTAAATTACAGAAGCAGTTAATTTGTTATGTATTGGTTTAAATTACTATTCTACGTACATATTGTTGTTACACAAAATCGTGTAGTTATGATTGTGTTGTAAATGGTGTTTTCTTAGGAAAAATGTAAGGTAATAGTATTTTACTTGGCATTAGTTTGCATAACTTTTTTGGAGCAGTCTGGGAGGGAGTCTGACCGCCACCCCTTCCTCTGAATCCAGCCCTGACCCTGGGCACAGTGGTGCCAATGTTAGAGAAAAATCCCATGCTCTATATGCGTAAGTCCCATTTCAGCACAAAAAATTCCACAACTGAAAAAAAAATTTAATATTGTCTGGAGACAGCAGAATTTTTAAAACTGACAGTTAATTTGTACAATATGTTGTATGGGTTATTTATTTGTATGTTTCCAGCGCCTTGTGCTTCTAGCCTTTGGAAGGGACCAATATGGCAAGAAACACATTCAAAGAGTTTTAATAAACCAATCTCTACTTAACTTACAAAAATTGAAATACACACAAAAACACTGAAATGTACTGTGATTATGCAACTGTGCTAAAAACATTGAAGCTCATAATAGCTTATCAAATAAGGTTGTGGATAAAAGCCCCATAACATTATTTACCATAAAAGATTCCCTTGACCCGTATTTTATTATTATACTTAAAAAATCCCACGAAATCGGGCAAATCCCACGACCTGGCAACACTGCCCGGGTCTTCTCGTAAAGTTATGAGAGCAGGGGCGTAGCCAGAATTTGTGTCTGGGGGGGGGGGGGTTCTGAGAAGTTATTGAAGGTATACCGATCCCCCAATAAAATTAAAAATTGCAGGGGTGAGATGCAAAATGGTGTTATTTAAGCGTTTTTTTTTTAACATTGGACATACACCTAGTAGTAGTATTGATATTTTGTAATATAAAATTGTTTTGGGTGAAGAATTTAACAGATATCTACATTCAAACCAGTGACACGGAAAAGTTATACCCTTATTCCCACTTTAACAATTTTTTTCTGGCAGCCTTTTATTAAAATTTTTTAATCACTTGGAACAAGGGAGGGGGGGGGGGTTGTTCTGACCCCCAGTAACTCCCCTCCCCTTGGCTACGTCACTGTAAGTCTGTAAGAGCGTGGTTAGTTTATAGCTGGACACGTGATGGTTGCTATTTTGTTACCCGCCTGGAAATGTTAAATGAAATAAAGGAAGAGCTGCAGTGACGGGCGGAAACCACAACGGACGTTTTAACACCAAGACAAGGAAACTGTGTTTGCGGTTCCCGGAGGTCACGTTGCATAAGTTCCTCAATGAAGTTCCTCTTGACATTCCGCGCCGGTTGTGGTCTAAACGTGACGGTGCAGTACATAAAGTATCTCTTTGACGGCTGAGAGTATTCTACGGAGCGCTAAGGGCACAGCTGAACGCCGTTAATAATGCGACACTTATTACATCTGCGTGCATAGGTGTCCAGTGCATTACAATTATTTTTTTTATGAACATTAAGGTTATTGATCCCTACCGTCTTGGATTTATCTGTTTCTTCTCGATAACTTCTGTTCCAGTCGATGTATCAAAAATTTTGTCACAAGGCATAGATACAAACTTAATCGATTTTCTGTAATTGCTGGAACCATAATATAGTCATTATTTAGCAACAGGAAACAGCTGGAAAGGAAAATTTGCTTTATTTACGGGAGCGACTACAGATGCCGCAACATTAACAGAAACAATGCCATATGGATTCCAAAAAGTGAATGAAACAAACTATGCCTTGTCAGCGCGAAAAAAGCAAAACATTGTGTCTATTCCCTGATTTATAAGAAAAACTGTAAAACCGATCTGATGAGGAACAATCCCCCTTAAGCTGTGACCATAACAAGTAAGCCTATACAATAGCAGTTATGTTAGCACATATTTAAAATTAATTTTTGAACAAAATACGGTAGGGAAAAGCGG
>PNEQ01048145.1:0-10089 GCA_003012365.1 Medauroidea extradentata
AGAGGACTTTGTATGTTTCGACGAAAAACGTACTAAACGACTTAAAACATCATATAGAATACGGATAATATGGTATTTCGTTTCGAGGACCTTGCAACTGTCCTCGAATTGTGAAAGGTCCTCAGAGCGTCGAAGAAAAAACAACCGAAGGTCCTCGTTTTATACTATATGCCCACACACACACACACACACACACACAGGAAGGAACGTAAATCGCGGAAAAGCTCGTGGGTACAGGTAGCCAGTCTTAAATCAAGAATAGTGGGTATAGAACCAAGCCTTTATTGTATGGATGAAATACAACCGTGCAAGTTGTGTTAATGAACATATTAAATGACGATAATTCAACAACCACTATAAATGGAATGCTGACCTTCTGGATTCAGTTCATATCTATGACGACACGTATGCAGGGAATAAAGTGTGAACACCATCCCATCCCATGCGTTAGAAACTTGGGGTCGCCTCTGTTATTATGCATGTCTTTAGAGAATAAAGAACTGGAATGAATAAGGAACAATAAAGGCGCACTTTTAAGACCCCGCTTAGACAAATCGTTTCTGGAATACAGGCACTGAAATTGTGGAAATGCCGACAGGTAGGCAACCCGTGTAGCACTTACATGAAGACGTAGGCAACCCGTGTAGCACATACATGAAGACATTTTGCCATAGCGCTACTGCAGATGTTTTCATTGGATCCCAACTGAAGCTCACGCACCACGTCGATAAGTCATTCGTTTGCACAGGCCATATTGCATGGCGACGTGCTGTAATAAACATCAATGCTCAAAACAGCCCCGTCAAGTATATTATTGAAAGGGATCGACTTCACAGTCTATATTCCTGTCACTGGATGCTGACGTCACTTCAACAAAATCCGGACATTGTGAGTAACATCCTGTGGACTGATGAAGCTTATTTTACCCAAGAAAGTGTACTTAATTGGCACAACACCACCACTGACATCACGGCAATCTTCAAGTCATTCGTGCCAGGTCCGATGGGACATAAACAACTGGTGCGGTATCCCGAAAAGTCGGTTGATGAAACCATTATCTCTTCCCTGACATATTCACAGGAGATTGGTAGGCAGTGTTTCTCCGCAGCGTACCGCGGGAGCTCTTATAGGATGTTCCACTAGCGACGCGTTATGCAGTACCAACATGATTGGACGTCAGCACATTACAGCACAGCAGCTCACCAGGAATTTTATCTCATCTGGCCACCAAGGTCACCCGATATCTATCCCTTAGACTACTCCTTGTGGGGATTCTTTAAGGAACTAGTGCACCATGAAGCAATGGAAAGCGTCGAGGAATGTATTGCGTAACAACGATCACTTGCTTGCGGTGCAGGCCACGGTTATGCTGCCTGTGTTGGGATTGACAGACGACAGTTTGAACACATGCTGCTTAGAAACTTACAAGGTGTAATTAAGACTGCTTCGTACAATGTAAATACAAGGTTGTAATCACTGTCGTGTTATGTGCTGATACATAGAAATTGTAGTTCTTGTATTCAAAGCAAGTTTCAACAGTTAAACTTTTTTTTACTATATTACACGTACCGCTAAAGACGTCCTGCCTGCGCCCTCGCCTACAAGTACTTCCCTTGCCCATTACTTGTCATGTGTGTTGCATACCTCTCAATTATAAAGTTGTACATCGCTAGTGTTCCTCGGAAGCATATCTTCATGTACGTGCTACAAGGGTTGCCTACTTTTCAACATTATCACGATGCTCTGACTTTTGAGTGTCTGTATCTCAGAAACTGTTTGCCTGAGCGTGTTCGGGCAGGTGCATGTTTTTGTTCCGTATGTCATTCCGGTTATTTATTCACTAGGATGGGCTGCTACAGGTGTAAATGTACAGAAATACGTACATAATTACTGAGACGACCCCATGTTCCCAACGTATGGGAAGGTGATCACACTTTATTCCCTGCATACGTGTCGTCGTGTATCTGAATTTTTGAGGTTGTAGGATTATCGTCACTTTGCTTGTTCATCAATACAACCTTCACGAAGGTTATACGCACATACCACTATAGACAATAAAGGCCTGAAGCCTGAGTTCGAACATTACACATCGCAAGTTTCGTTTCGTTGAGGAGCTATTTTCTCTGTGTTCACCATATTCGGAACCTGGGCTGGGTATAAAAGCCTCGTAGTTCGCTACCGCACTCCAATTTTCGGATTTTGATGACATTGCAGCGTACTGTGGACGGCTCTTCTACACCGCGGTAATTCCACGAGGAAAATGGCCGGTGATACAAAATATGTTAGCTGAAAATAATCACGTAATAAAACAATGTAATCTGATGTTTGTGGAATAGCTATGTTATTTGAGTCAAAATTTATAAAAAAAAAATGAACAGAGAGCATAGCTCCGCGCTTTTAATAATTCCCAAGAATAAATCACTGCGTTATATTATCTGTTTAGGTTATGGAGGCAAGGAGGAATCAAAATCATAACATTCACATATCGAATGGCACTAGTGGTCGACAGCGGAGCTACGTAGTCTGTTGATGTTCTTGTAGTCAACAGATGGCGCAGGGGTGCACAAGATTAATATTTCAGACGTAAAAATAAAAACATAATATATTGTAATATGACGCCCACGAAATGTAACAGTAGTTAAAAGGCTGTATTTAATTTTTTTATTGTACTATATAGTGCCAGTATCGTTTACAGTATAGCCTTTAATTAAATAAAATTATGAAATAACAAGCTCGTATTGTCTTTCATCGCAAACATTTTGTTTGCGAAAAATTTGTATCTGTAGACTTGTAAATCAATATTCTTTATTTTCATCAAAATTCTCAACGAACTCAATAATCGCAGTAATGAGACGGGAATCATTCTGAGGAATAGTAATTGCTGTGACCAACGCTACCAATTTTTTCTAACCTAACTATCAGTAAGTTATTCTATGCAAAAAAAATTATATGTATTTTATTGCCACGGAAGTCTTCAAGAGACAAAAAATAGTAGCAAAGAGTCAGAAACCATAATGAGAAATCACATTTTCAACACCCATAGCTAAATACTAGCACAACTATTATGTACGTTAGCTTCCTTAAATACTGTATGGACCACGGCCGTAGAAGAACACGTCTGGACACTCATCTGGATATTTGACTCCCTTGTTGTTTGGCTGTAGTTCACCAAGTTACCGAGAATATTGTGTTCTATTAGGTGTTTTAGGGCGGTCGGACTAAACTCCGCCCACTTCCTTTCCACTAAGATAAACACTTTATAAAAACATATTTTTTTTATCAATTTATGAAATACTTTCTTTGCTCAGAAATTTAAGAAAAGGCTCCAGCAATCTTTATTTACTTTATAAATTTAACAATAAAAAAAAGAAGTTTGAGTCCGACCGCCCGGAAAACAGAGCCAAAAAGCACGACATTCTCGGTAACTTGACGAACTACAGCCAAACAACAAGGGGGTCAAGCAAAATACATTGTTAGATAGGCGAGTGTCCAGACCTGTTCTTCTACGACCGTGGTATGGACGTCATAGAACTCCCTTAACCTGCAGCTCCGCAGAAACATAACAAAACACGCTCCGCAAAAGAGTTTGTACTCACTATTTGTGGTACTTGTTTAGTTAGCACTCAGTACATATCGCAACGTCCCGGACGAGTTCGATCTCAGGGCTCTGGTTCCTATACTCATCATTCTTTATTTAGGTGTTGGTACCTTTACCCGCAAGCTTTTCTGCGATTTACTTTATGCCCTTTATATATATATATATATATATATATATATATATATATATATATATATATATATATATATATATACACACACACACGCTTTAAAAAAGAATAACAAGCACACCGTGTGAATCGTGGGTTAAATTACAGACAAAAATATTAGTGGCAATGTAGTACGATAACATTTTGCAAGCACAATGTGGCAACATAGCACTGTAGTTAGTCCCTCTTTCGCTTCACATACATCTCTTACTTATCTTACCACTACTGTTCTGACCCGCATATTTTGGGTGCAGATTGAAATCCCGAACAGTACAAACATGATTCCACGTTTACTTGACGTAAGGCGTAACATACATTAAACAATACCTGGAAGTAGAGCGCAAGAGGGGACCTTCTCTGAGCAGTGTTACCACATTATGCACGTATAACGTCGTCGTACTACTTTTTGCCACTCACATTTTCACCTCCAGTTTATCCCAGGATTCGCACGGTATGCTAGCATGCGGTTATTTCTGCACAGCCTGTGTGTCTACATATAAATAAATATATTTATATGTGTGTGTGATGTGTGCGTAGGTGTAAACACTTGCACACACAGTTTAATACCGTTCAACCCCGACGAGTGGATATGAGCTGAGAGGGCTTCGACCCGTTAAGGAAAGGAGAACTTAACACCCATGCCCGAGACGGGATTCGAACCCAGAACCTTTCTCAGCGTATACCGGCATCTAACCGATTACCAGCTCCCGAGTGGAAGTATTTTACACTCCGAAGTTCAGTGTTGACAGGTAATAGGCTGACATGAAATTGCGGGCCCCATACCCAGAACCTGGGGCGGGCCCTTTATTTTCGCAATAATTATAGAGAAAAATATGCGTTACCCTCCTGTTTTTTTTATTCTATTTCCATGGCGTAGGCCAACGCGAATGACGTGTACGGATAATTATTTCACTGTAAAAAGTACTGCAGAAAATAACAACGTTAACTATCAAAGCTACACTAATGTAATGTAAAAAAAATACTAACTAAAGTAAAAATGTTGGTACTTGAATGAGGAATGAGAATTGATTAAAATTCATCATCTGAAAATTTTAAAATATAACTAAACAATATTAATAATATTTAGAAAAACGAATTACATATAACTTTGTATTTATTAAGCTGTGTGAAATAAGTATTTAACATAACTGTATATTCTGTAAGATAATTTTGCAATTGCAAGATCTCTACATTAAAAAAAAATGTTTGGTCCAGGTCCTTTGGTTTAATTATTTTTAATTACTTGACATAGGTCTGTTGTAAACAGAAGTTTACTAAAAATTAGTATATACTGTAGGATGTAGCAATTTAAATTCGTTATCAAAAACTAGATACATACATTTGCAAATCAATTGAAATTATAAATAGGTTTTAACGGACATTTAATCTCCTTGCCACGAAAACACAGACATTCCAGAGAAAGAAAAAACATTAGTTAAATAGTTTTCGGCATTTTTAACTTCCTTTTAGTGGCTGCAAGGGACCTGTGGGGAAGGAAGTAGGAAAAGGGCTGCCAAAAAGAACCTGAACCCTGAAATCCTTGTGGTAAAGTTGAAGGGTTGCGAAGGCTTGTAAAAATTACTCACGTCTGAAAAATTGAACTATACTTACTTAATTGTTTGGCATTTTTTTATTACTAAAATGGTAAACATCATCACGAAATCCTACTTTTTTCAGTTTCATTTCTTTCATTTTAAGTCTTCGGATTTATGTTTATACCTAGACGTATTCACTTTTCAAAAATGCCATACCTTGCAATCTGAAAAAAAAAAAAAAAATGCTGCATTACTTTTGTATATGTAACCCATAATTCATTGACATGCACGGTTACTTTTTTCCCAAGTCATTAACAACACCTTTTAGCCTACTTTCCGAAGAAAAAAATTAGACTTTGATATCACCTTTCTGTCTGTGTGTCTGTGTGTGCGTGTATGTTCGTGTGTGGGTCTCTGAAACGTTTGAACCAGTGAATCAAATATCTTGAAACTTTGTACACATATAGTAATTTGTAATCTGACTTGACTTTTATATATTTCGTATACGCTCTATTCATGTTTTCAAAATGGTGGCCATGGTAACGTATTTCGAACGAACTAGATATATATCTAAGGAGTAGTACTTCCGAATTTCATCACTTCATACAAAGCTGGCTTAACTTTTATGCATTTCTTTCATGTAATTTTTTATGCTGAGCTCATAGTTTCAAAATAGCGGCTATTTTAAAGTATTGCGATCAAGCTACATATCTACGGAACTGAACTTCGTGCACATATATTAGGATACAAAACTGACTTTTACTTTAGTGTATTTCGTTCATCTGTGCTCATATTTTCGAAATGACAGCCACTTATACATTTTTAGCTCAGTAGCCTTTTTCATATATTAGAAAATATTTTTTTTTAGAATTTCTTCAAACTTGGTACACGTATTCTACATGCAAAGCTAGGTAACTTTTCTTTTTTGCATTTCGTTCATCCTGTGTTCCATTTATTTCATAATGGTGGCCATTTTTATATTTTCAGCGTTGCCTACATTGATTTTATTTGAAGAGAAAATTAATTAATTATAAAATGTGCTTGCAATTGTTTATGCTCTACATGTAAGACAAGTATCACATAAGAAAGTATGCTACGCACATAGGCTTCTAACAACTGTCGAGGAGTTTGCATTTATAGTCTATGGTTAGTGTTCGAGAAGTTAACTATTATTTCAATATAACGTTTTCCTACATCTGAACTAAGAATATTAGCAACTAATTCATGCGTGATGGTTATGTTTACAGCTAAACAGTGCAGTGATTAGATTTAAGTAAGACTTTCACAATGACTGCGAATTATAACCAGCATTATCGTTCGGAGTGGGAGTTATGTCCGATTTTAAAGAGTGGATTCGACCCGTCGAAAACGACTTCATAAAAGCATACTGTAAGTATTGCAAGTCCAATATTGTGGCTAAAATTTACTGTCTGAAACAACATATTTCATCTTCAAAAAACATCAACGCTTTGGTAACCATTAAAAGGTCAAACAAAGATATAGTTCTCGAGAATAAAAAAAAAACTTAAACACACAAAAGGCTGAAAGCACACTAGCTATATTTATATGTGAGCATGCTTATATTTTGACCACTGACCATTTATCACAAGTGTGTAAAAAAACATTCAGTGATAGCTAAAGTGCTCACTTACGACTAAACAGAACAAAATGCACAAATATAATCAAGAACGTTTTGTCACCACATTTTTATCGAGAATTAGTAGACGACATTGGAGATCAAGAATACGGTATTTTAATTGACGAATCAACAGGTATTTCAGTGAGCAAATTATTAGGCGTATCAGTCAGATTTTAATGTTTATTTTTAATGTTTAATATGATTTTAATGTTAAGACCTAGACCATAGACATCCCCAGAAATTGTAAAAAAACATACATTCATTTTACTTTAATTTAAATTATTTATGTCAATCGAAATGATTTACATAATTTTATACATACTTTGTCCTTTAAGAAATGTTTAACAAATTTAAATAATAAAACAATTTAATGTTTATTGGTATATATGTTTTTTGGAGACAAGGTAATCGTGTTCACATTTTTTTTCACTATTGTATGTGAACATTTAGCATATTTTTGGCATTTTTTAAAGGTGTATGTGGCATAAAATACTTCTTCAAGTTGGCAGCACTGAACACGAACGTAAACAAACGTGTTTACAAATGGACGAAGCAGCATATTGAAAGAGTTAGTATGGAAGAAATCATTGAATTACTCTTTCGACATGATTAGTGGTTTTTGTTTTGTAGGGAATTTGAGAGATTGCAGGTTTTCCAATGATGGCTACTGTTTGTTTGTGTCATCGTGTTACAGAGCTGTGTGGACAACCAGAAGTGATAGTGCTGTTTTTATAAGGACGTATTGTTACCCACAACCACGGTCGTAGAAGTACAGGTCTGGACACTAGCCTATCTACCAATGTATTTTGTTGACCTCCTTGTTGTTTGGTTGTAGTTCACCAAGTTACCGAGAATAAGTTATTCTGTTTTAATGGCACTTCAGTTAGGGTAGTCGGACATAAACTCCGCCCACTTCCTTTCCACTCATATAAACAATTTATCAAAACGTATTTTTTATCAATTTATGAAATACTTTCTTCGCTCACAAATTTAAGAAAAGGCTCCAGCAATCTTTATTTACTTTATGAATTTAACAATGGAAAAAAGTGAGCGAAGTTTGAGTCCGACCGCCCTAACAGAAGCGCCAATAAAACAAAACACTCTCGGTAACTTTATAAACTACAGCCAAACAACAAGGGGTCAATCAAAATACATTGGTAGAAAATTCGTAAGGCATATAACACGTTCAAACAAAAATTGTGGAGTGTAAATAGCAAATAAATATAGCATAGGTTAACATCGTGTCCGACATGGCGACTTGCTAGTGTCTTAAGTTTTGTGGCATTTTATCGTTAAATTTGGACGGCGCTGTTTGTCTGTATCCATTACATACAAATCGATAGTATAAGTCATCCTTTTTATATACAAAGTTGGATCGCATGATAGTTTTGTTAACAAAATCTGCCAATTCGGACACGCAATAAGTAAAACAGTTGAGACGTTTATGTTAAGGAAAGAAAAATTTAATGCAATATTTTATAGCTAATTGTCATCAAGGAAGTATCGATTGTGTGTGTTAAGCTCTATGTTTTGCAAATAGTCTTTGAATGTAATATCTCTATGCAGACTTATAATACCAGCTATGAAAATAACCGTTTGTAAAACATAGCAAGACAAAATAAAGGCTGTATAAAACCTAGTAATATAGATGCAGTTTCATTATTCACAAGTACAACAAAATTCAACAGGTTACGGGCCCAGAAGACTTTTAAAGAGAAAGGTAAATGAAACATTGTCTTGTGGAAATGATGAAGAAACTTATTAGAACCAATGCTCATGGTGGTATGTTATAATTGTAACCAATGCTCATGGTGGTATGTTATAATTGTAACCAATGCTCCATTGTGGTAAGTTTGATCTGTTTCTGACACATATTTGCATCTAGAATCAAAATTAAAGGTACAGACACAGCTTGTTAAAATGGCACAGAAAGATTCAGATTTATCATCCGTCGAAATGTTAGTTGATTATAACAGTTTTGATATGTGGAAATTCGACATTTCTGTGTTACTACGTTCATCAGGAATAGAACATGTTGTGTTTGGCAATGAGAAATTAAGCGATAAAGAGTCAGATAAAGACAAAGATAAGTGGTTAAGAGATGATGCAAAAGCTCAAAAAATCATTGTATTTACAATTGACAAAAAACTTAAAATTCATATTGTTAATTGCACAAGTGCTGCTGCTATGTATGCGAAGCTAGAAAGTCTGTATATGAGAGACCAAGCACAAGCACAAAATATGTTGATGGAAGAATTCTTTAGGTTTGAATTTGATACAAGTAAAGATATGGCAACTAATCTGAGTATTCTTGAGAATATTGTGGTGAAAATAAACGCAATTTCGAAGAAAATTGATGAGGAAATGCAAATAGCACGTATCATGTCGATTCTACCGAAAAGTTTTCAACCTCATTTCACAACAGCTTGGGAATCGGTAACAAAAGATGAAAAAAACGTTGGAAAAACTAAAGGCACGTATTTTGAGAGACGAAATTCGTTATTACACCAAATCTGATACCAGTAATGAATCTGTCGCATTTAAAACAAACAGTCTAAAATTTTATGGATGTGAATCAACAACACACTTTCTTCGTGACTGCCCTAAAAATAAAAACAAGAACAAGAAGACAAAACGTTACCCAAATTGTTCGGTTTGTAAGAAAAACAATCACCCAGAAGATAAATGTTTTTTCAGGAAGAAAGACGTCGATGAAAGAAAATCGAAAGATGAAAATAGAGTTGGTTTCCTTAGCATTGAAGAAAGAACAAATTGTGGATTGGTGACCAGTGAAAATCAAGAAATTCTGTTTGTTTTAGATTCAGCAGCAACTTCTCACATGGTAAATGAAAACTTGCTTACTGAAAAAAGGGACTTGTCTCAATTTGTATATACATCTAAAAAGGGCGAATATTTGGAAGCAAAGAGTATAGGTAAGATGATAGCTGATGAATGTGAATTGAAAAATGTTTTGTACATACCTGGACTCGAGACAAACTTGCTTAGTGTTCCAGCAATCACTCGGAATGGAAGTGAAGTAAAATTCACAAATAATAAGGCTCTGATCAGTAAAGATGGAAAAGACATTCTAGAAGGTAAAAAGCAAAGCTCAGGCCTATATGTAATTGCAATACATCCCATTTTTGAC